>CM055206.1:19172067-19187956 GCA_029224185.1 Karalla daura | reverse complement strand
AGCTGGACCAGCTGAACGCGGAGCTGGACGTGGTCTGGGTAAAGAGCTCCACACTTCTCCCAGATCAGCTCTCCTCCCTCCGTGTGTCCAATCCAAGATTGGATCTTTAAATTACTATTTTTTGGGTTTATACATTTAACAGGATGTTGACTTAATTTCTTAAAATCGTCACAAAAATAACAAAATCTGAGTTATTTAATTAATCATTTTATCAGTTATTGAGTTGTTTCAGCTTTAAACCAGTTGATAGTTAACGTGTCTGGATGGACAGATGATGAATGGATGGATGGAGGGAGCGGCGCCCCCTGCTGGGAGGCTGCGACCCCATCCTCCTCCTGAAAAACAGGGACACCCTGTGGCCAGAGGGGGCGCTGCAGGCACGTCCCCTCCTCACTGAACAGGGAGTGCCACTGAGGGAAAGTTCTCATGAGAAAACTCTGTCTGTCTGTCTGTCTGTCTGTCTGTCTGTCTGTCTCTCTCAGTTCAGTTCAATTCAGTGAGTTTTATTGGTATGTGAAACATTAATTTATGTTGTGAAAGCATGTGTGAAATATGAGGAATACAGATGGTAAAAAAAAGTCTCGTTTTGACTCCTCTTTCTCTCTTTGTCTCCCTCCCTCTCTGTGTCTCTCTCCCCCTCTCTCTCCCCCTCTCTGTCTCTCTCTCACCCCCCCCCCCGCAGATGCACATCCCGGGACACGCTGGCTACACGGGGAACGAGGAGGCCGACAGGCTGTCGAGGGAGGGAGCAGCGATGGCTCTGGACCGGGTTGGAGATGACTTGGATTAGACGGTTTAGACTTGAGGAGAGTGTTGCTGTTCGACCCGGCTCAGAGAGGGAAGTCGCTGTATTTGTTCTGTAAATATGTGTTTCCTTTACCGTTCTCTGTATAGAAATAAAGTTTTCAGTTTCTGCTTGAACCGCCTGTTCAGTGGTCTGTGGTGCAGTGTTGGAGTGGAGGAGGAGCAAGTAAGTGTGAGGGAGGCAGACAGACAGACAGATAGATAGACAGACAGGCAGGCAGGCACACAGACAGACAGATAGACAGAGGCAGGCAGACAGGCAGGCAGAGGAGGGAGGGATGGAAGAAGGGAGCTAAATGTTGGGTGGTGGAGGAGGAGGAGGAGGGAGGAAGATGCGGCTGATTGAGTTTGATTGTAAGTCCCTGTTCCATCCAGCAGGAGGCGCTGCAGGTCATGGTTAGAGCTCAGACAAAGGAACCGACCACTCTCTCTCTCTCACACACACACACACACACACACACACACACACACACACACACACACACACACACACACACACACACACACACACACACACACACACACACAGCCAGGACTGGGTTTGTTTCAGGGTGTTTGGATGCTGATGGATGCGTGTGGTGCTTTCTGTTCGGAGCTCGTCGCAGTTTGTTCCAGTGAAGCTGAGGGAGGCACCAACACCAGCACTCAGTCACTAAATTAAACTGGGATCCACCGGCTCCCAGTCCGACGAGCCCCGCTGTAAACCAGTCAGCACGGAACAATATTGACAGTGAGTTTAGCTGGCGCTGCCCCTCGCGCTGCCTTCCACTTCATTTATTCATGTTTCCACGATGGGAACAGAGGAGCAGAGCCGCTTCCAGCAGCAGCATCTGCATTATAAATAACTCATTAGAATAAAAACACTGTTGAGTCTGACACGTTGGGTGAGTTCAAAGCCGGGCTGGTGTCAGCTCCATCCCAGGCTGCAGGAGCAGCCCGCCTGGCTGGATGCTCCCCAGCTGCAGGGACTGCTCCTCTTCCTCGTCCCAGCAGCCGCAGCCGCTTCATCTCCAGGAAACAAAGGGAAGAAGCTGGTGTGAAGATTTACATCCTGTCCTGTGACACAACAAAAACTCAAATACAAACCGAATGTTCTGGATCCAGAGGAGGCGCAGCCCTGTGCTCAGCTGCTCTGCTCCTGGTTCAGACTGATCCACAGCCTCCTCCTCCTCAGCTGGTCCTCAGCTGGTCCTCAGCTGGACAACATTCCCAGGTTGGATCAGCTGTTCACTGCAGTGGCAGACGCTTCTGATCCATCACCTCCACACACACACACACTGAAGTACAGCCTGAAGTTGGAAGCGTTTCTTTGTGAATGTTTTTTCATTTCTCATCTTGGGATGCAACTTCTCCCAGAACCACATGAAGGAAACTGAAGTCTTGAAGATAACAGAATCTCTCAAACAGCTGAAAATAGCTTGACGATAAAGTAATGAGTAATACCTAACAGATCGTTACAGCAGGGAAATGCATATGAACCGTGTAAACGTCTTGTCTCTCCTCCTCCTCCTCCTCCTCCTCTCCTCTCCTCTCCTCTTCTTTCCTCCTCCTCTCCTCTCCTCTCCTCTCCTCTTCTTTCCTCCTCCTCCTCCTCTCCTCTCCTCTCCTCTCCTCCTCTCCCAAGCAGTTCCTGGAACAGGAGGGCTTTCTTCTCAACTTTCATAGGTTAAATTATATATTTTTATTCACTGCATTATGAGAAGTTTCATATCGATCATCTGTTACTAGTTTTCAATAAAAAGAAATGTGAAAAAAAACATGGGCTAAAATATTTTTTCTATTTTTACATTTCTCAGTGAATCTGTTTTGATCTCTCGTGTTGGGATGGACGTTCTAGCAGAACTCTATGAAGGAAACTGAGGATAAAATGAAACCAGAATAACATCTACGCCCACATGACCACAACAGCAAACTGTGTCTTCTCTCCTCAGCTTTCTGTTCGTTTTCCTGTTCATCTTCACTGTTTTTACTGTGGTGCTCTGGTTACTGTACTGTTTCATGTATCCTGAGTATTCTGAGAGACTGTTGTTGTTGTTGTTGTTGTTGTTGTTGTTGTTGTTGTCTGTGGTGACTGTTGTTAGACTGGATGGAATGATTTCTCTTTGGGAATGAGTGAAGTGTTCATCCTGGCAGGAGGACGACTGTGCTGCTCCTCGCTGTGACAGGATCGTTGGATGAAGACGCGCGTCCACACGTCAACTTGTAACCTCGTACTTCTCCTCGTGGCTCATCGTTTCTTTCTGCCTGATAGAAACAGAGAGAAATTAAGAGCCTGGTTCCTCGCCCTCCCTCCCTCTCCTCCTCCTCCTCCTCCTCCTCCTCCTCCTCCTCCTCCTCTGTCCTCCTGCGGCCCATCGGTCGATCGGTCGGCCTCCATGTTGGAAGCGGCAGGAGGAGGCTCGCTGCTCGCTCTGACCCCGGCTGCTGCCTGCCGGCGAGCGTGGGGCGCCACGACCCCGCCACAGGCAGACAGTCTGGGGGGGGGGGAGACAGAGAGAGAGAGAGAGAGAGAGCGCCTCGCAGAGGTCAGAGGTCGCCCTGCAGCAGCTTCACCTCCTCGCTGGCTGGGCCTCGTTAGCACTCCTCCTCCTCCTCCTCCTCCTCAGACCGGAGCTGGCGTGGGTCCACTGCTGCTGCAGGGGAGAGCTGGAACCGCAGACCAGATGTTAGAGACATGCTGCTCCTCCACCCTGCTCCTCCACCCTGCTCCTCCATCATTCCCTCCATCCTGCTCCACCACCCTGCTCCTCCACCCTGCTCCTCCATCATTCCCTCCATCCTGCTCCTCCACCCTGCTCCTCCACCCTGCTCCTCCATCATTCCCTCCACCCTGCTCCTCCATCCTGCTCCTCCACCCTGCTCCTCCCCCCTGCTCCTCCACCCTGCTCCTCCGTCATTCCCTCCATCCTGCTCCTCCACCCTGCTCCTCCATCCTGCTCCTCCACCCTGCTCCTCCATCATTCCCTCCATCCTGCTTCTCCATCCTGCTCCTCCACCCTGCCCCCCCCCTGCTCCTCCACCCTGCTCCTCCATCCTGCTCCTCCATCACTAGCCCAGGTTATTGATTAGCATAAACGTGTCTGGTTAAACTCTGTTCTAGTGGTAACAGGTGTACAGCTGTAACAACAGACATTAATTAATCATTAACATGAATCTTTTTTGGGATTTTGTCTTTTTTTTTCTCAGATTTTTTGTTTGTTTTAATGATTAAAATAAACATTTATGAAATGAATTATATTTCATGGCTCTCCTGATCGGTTTCCTTTGCTTGTGGTTAGGGTTGACATATGCAAATTATTTTCAAGACAAAGTTATGTTCAGTTATGTTGTTTATTGCTTCAAGCTACTAGGCTGAGCACTTTATTGTCTTTTTTTCAGTTCGATCTTGGGACTTGATCAGTTCCAACACAAGCTGCTGGCTGATCGCTTTACTCTCTGCTGCGAAAATCATCTTTTCTCCTTATTTTGGGTGAAATCACCATTTAAACCTAATAATCCATACAGCTTTAAGATGAAAACTTCTCCGGCCTTTGGGGTTTTTTGCAGCTGGAAGGATGCGTTGGTCGGGGGGTCAGTGAAGGCACCACGGGCCCGTCCGTCTCTGAGGACCAATCAGGGCGTGGCTCGTTAGCGGCTCGGCGGGCGGCGTCGTTATCTGGCCGCCCCGCTGATCTGATCACGACTCAGACCTACGGATCAATCTGTGGCCTCCATCCCCCCATCCCTCTCTCCATCCCTCCATCCATCCCTCCATCCCTCCATCCCACCATCCCACCATCCATCCCCCCATCCCTCTCTCCATCCCTCCACCCCTCTCTCCATCCCTCCATCCCTCCATCATCCCTCCATCCCTCCATCCATCCCCCCATCCCTCTCTCCATCCCTCCACCCCTCTCTCCATCCCTCCATCCCTCCATCATCCCTCCATCCCTCCATCCATCCCCCCATCCCTCTCTCCATCCCTCCACCCCTCTCTCCATCCCTCCATCCCTCCATCATCCCTCCATCCCTCCATCCATCCATCCATCCCTCTCTCCATCACTCCATCCCCCCATCCCTCTCTCCATCCCTCCATCCAACCCTCCATCCCTCCATCCATCCCTCCATCCCTCTCTCCATCCCTCCATCCCTACATCCATCCCCCCATCCCTCTCTCCGCTTCAGAGTGACATGTTTCAGCATTTGGAAAATTACAAAACATACTGCGATTCAGGAAAGAAATAAACAAATAAATAAATAAAATCCACACCCGAGCAGCAGAATAAACCTCGTTCATCTGCAGTTTCTCCAGAAGGTGAAGTTTTACTGACTCTCTTAATGAGTTGAAGTCCTTCACTAATTATTTGTTTTACATGGGTTTAATTATACTGTGCATCTCTGGCATGTGGAACGTGACTCCTTATCGAAACATAAATCTTATAATACTTTTTGACGAGCAACAGAAAAAATACCAAAACAAAGTGTGTGTGTGTGTGTGTGTGTGTGTGTGTGTGTGTGTCACATGACTCCAGTAATGTTAAAAAATAATTAAAACACGACACCTGACACATTAACACACCTTAAAGCAAAAACACGTGAGCTGAATGGAGTAAACACGCAGTAGAGGACAAGTGGAAGAAGAGATGGACACATACGTGTGGATGTGTAGAGCGTGTCGAGCATAAAGAGTTCTGATCACGCTCTCTGTCTCTCTTTCTCTCTCTCTCTCTCTCTCTCTCTCTCTCTCTCTTGCTTTTACAACAGTTTAGTATAAACTCTTTCCCCAGTCGGGAAGTTGTTTTTCCCATCATTCGACACTGCCAAAATATCGGATCAGGACTCGTGTCGGCCGATGGTCAAAATGACTCTGGACATCTCTAATTTAGGATGTGAGCAGGGCTGAGGGTGAACGGGGGGCTGGGGGTGCTGGGGGGTGCTGGAGGGGGGCACAGCTCCTCCTCTGGTTCAGGTAGAGTTTCAGAGTGGAGGCGAGGTGAGGCCAAGGTCGGCGGGGTGGAGGTGCTGCTGCAGTGCCATCCATCAGCTGCCAGGGCTCTAATTATGCAGCAGAGTCCTAACCAAGCGTGAGATGTCATTACACAGATGGAGCTCCAGAGGAGAGAGAGAGCGTGCATCTGTTTGTCTGTGTGTCTGTCAGTCTGCATCAGCGTTCAGCCCTGACTGTGAGCGAGTGTGTGTGTGTGTGTGTGTGTGTGTGTGTGTGTTTTCGGAGGCAGGATACGGCTGGTAGTCAGCGCTCTCTTACTACTCTAGATCTGAACACACCGTAAACACAGATGCTTCCAGCTATGAGATGATGTTTGATTTCCTGCTTTGCTGTGTGTCTAATATCACCTGAAAATTCAACGAGATGATGGAGGAATTTACCCTCCTCTCTCCCTCTCTCTCTCTGGGTGTGTGTGTGTATGTGTGTGTGTGTGTGTGTGTCGTTTCCATCCCAACACCAGGAGTGTGTTCCGTAGTTCGGTGCCTAAAGCAAAGACACATTCCCTCTTCTCCATCTCACATTCAGCAACCAACAAAAGCAGCTCAAACACTGTGTAGCTATACACCCACCTGGATGGTGTGTGTGTGTGTGTGTGTGTGTGTGTGTGTGTGTGTGAACCCGTCGGGCATGTTCAGATCTGTCAAATTAGCATTAGTATTCCGTTTGCTGGGTCACATGATGCAGACGTGTAAACACATCGTTCACTGTAGAACTGTTGCAGCTGGTCGACCTCGAACAGCAAACTAAAACCTAAATTGCCATTGCCCATTGCCCCATAATAGCCCACTGTAATTAAGTTGCATATACTGTCGGTAGGAGTCACATGACCAGTTACCTTCGGTCCAGATGTTTGGTGATGTCACTGGAAGACTCTCAGTGGAAACATGTAACTTTGGATCACATGCTAGTTTTACAGATGTATCGATACGATGGGGATCGGATGTTGACTGATGTTTGACTGCACATGTCTGCGGTGGGAGACTCTAGTTTAACACTGACACTACACCTCCTCAGGTCCCAAACGTTGATGTTCCTTCATCAACGTTTGGGACCTTTTCTAGTCTGACTTTCCACAAACAGATCAAGAAATTTCCGCAGCACGATATTCAGAAGAACACTTGAGGCCACGCTCCTTCTGCTGTCCCATGGTTCAGACCATGAAGGAGACCAGGAGGAGGGGCCAGATGAGAGGAGGAGCCAGATGAGAGCAGGAGCCAGATGAGAGGAGGAGCCAGATGAGAGCAGGAGCCAGATGAGAGGAGGAGCCAGATGAGAGGAGGAGCCAGATGATGGGAGGAGCCAGATGAGAGCAGGAGCCAGATGAGAGGAGGAGCCAGATGATGGGAGGAGTCAGGTGAGAGGACTTTGGACTTAATCCAAATTAAATTACTCTGCTCTGCAGCAGGAAACAGCAACATGAACATGATCTTCTGTTCATAAGACATGTGAACATAATCTGCTTCTTGTCACTTGTCCAGAGTGTCCAGTCTGAGCGGCTCTGGATCAGAGGGAGCAGCTGCAGCTGACTGCGGCATCAGCCCGCTCTCACCTCTCCGCCCAACCTGACTCATAAACTTCCTTTAATTGCTGATTTCAGTGTTTGAACTCTGCACCGCGAGCGCCCGTCGTCCTCATTATGAGGAGAGGTGAATTGTGGGTAGAATCTGCGGGTGGCTCGACAGCCCGCTGTGAGCGCTGATGTTTCAGAAGGCAGGAAACAGGAGAAATGAGACGAGTGGGGGGGGGGGTAGTGTGACGGAGAGGAGGAGGGAGGAGGGAGTCAAGGGAGGGGAAGAAAGAGGAGAGGGAATCAGAGGCGAAAGACAAAGAGAGGGAAACAGAAGGGAGGAGGAGGGGTTGGGATGAGAGAGTGACTCAGGAAGAGAGAGAGGGGGGAGAGAAAGTGGGGAGGAAAAGTGAGGCGTTGGAGGGGATGGAAGAGAGATGATTGATGGAGACAGATGGAGAAGAAAAGGAAAAATAGAATCAGTGGGAAGCAAAGAGAGGAGCGGGAGCATCTGTTAGGGAAGCCAATAAAAGTACGAGAGAGAGAGAGAGAGAGAGAGAGAGAGGGAGAGAGGGAGAGAGTGAGAGTGAGAGGGAGAGACAGAGAGAGAGGGAGAGAGAGAGAGTGAGAGGGAGACAGAGAGAGAGTGAGAGGGAGAGACAGAGAGAGAGGGAGAGAGAGAGAGAGTGAGAGGGAGAGAGAGAGAGAGTGAGAGGGAGACAGAGAGAGAGTGAGAGGGAGAGACAGAGAGAGAGGGAGAGAGAGTGAGAGAGAGAGAGAGTGAGAGGGAGAGACAGAGAGAGAGGGAGACAGAGAGAGAGGGAGACAGAGAGAGGAAATGGAGAAGATGAGTCAGGGAATTCAGGGTCATGAAGGGAAAGCAGACTGGGAATGATGGAGGTGAAAGGACCGCTGAGAAGATCATTTGAGATGAATCAATAAAACGTGAGTTGATGCTACAGGTCTCGTCGTTCAGTTTGGACTCTTTGCTGAGATCAGACACACAACGATTCACTGTTCTAAACCTGACTAAACCTGACTAAACCCGACTAAACCTGACTAAACCTGACGTTACTGGACATAACTTAACGTGATTTAGCGTGATTTAACGTGATTTAACGTGATTTAACGTGGCTTTAAGTAACTCTCGACTTTACACATGACGACATGACTTAATGTGAACTAAATGACTAAACAGGACTACACAGACACAAGTCAGGATTCAGACACTGAAAGATGGACATAGACCTGTATGTGATCTACTGTATGTGGGTGAATTTGGAGACTTGCAAAGTGCTGAACTGAGAAGTGAAGATTCTCAGCGTAGCTTCGTGAATATACAGAAGTTTGCTGCGGCCCGGCTGATCAACCACGGTGGTTAAAAATAGAAAAGAGACAGAATGGAAACGAGGTTTCTGCAGCAGGACAGTGGGAGTGAGGCGAGGCTCGGAGCCTCGGAGCCTCGGAGGCTTAGTGAACTAGATGAAGGGAGGAAGGAAGAGCCTCCTCTCTGAATCAGAATCAATCAATCAATCAGGCAATCAAAGGACTTCATTGATCCCTCAGGGGAGTCGGCTTTGTTACAGACAGGACAGTGAGACCACACACACACACACACACACACACACGCACTCACACACACACACACACACACACACACACACACACAGACACACACAGACACACACTCAGGAGATGCCTTTCTTACATCCCTCATGGCCGGTACCTGGAACATAATTCCACATGAGATTTTCTGTGACTGTGACGTCCAGATGTTCTGAGGTTAGGGCCCCACCCAGAGGTCAGAGGCAGAGTGTGTGTGTGTGTGTGTGTGTGTGTGTGTGTGTGTGTGTGTGTGTGTGATAATGACATGGTGGGAGTTTGGGATGAGTCTGAGAGGCGACTCGAGGCCATGAGAGTAACGCAGATGCCCAGATACTATCTGTTGTAAAAGGGTTATAATTCAATTCAGAAAACTTTATTTATTCCTGGGGCGACTGAAATGCAGAGAGCAGCTGAGCATGAACACAGACCAGGTCGAGACGTGTAACGACAGCACACAAAACACACTAGAGTGGAAATACTGTGTTCTATTGTTCAGTTGAACGCTATTGTAATGGAAATGAAAAAACTAATACAAATGAATACATAATAAAAGTACTTAAATATGCAATAAAACACCTGAAATTTTATATATGTGTGTGTGTATATATATATATATGACGTAGGTAGAGGCTGTGGAGGTGGGTGGAGGCTGTTGGAGGCTGTGGAGGTGGGTGGAGGCTGTGGAGGTGGAGGCTGTGGATGCTGTGGAGGTGGTTGGAGGCTGTGGAGGCTGTGGATGCTGTGGAGGTGGGTGGAGGCTGTGGAGGCTGTGGAGGCTGTGGAGGTGGGTGGAGGCTGTGGAGGCTGCTGGCTGCAGCAGCAGTTGTTAACATGCTGCTCAGGTCTGCAGCAGGCTGAGCTCCAGCGAGGCCGCCGGCAGCTCAGGCAGACTGTCTGAATCCCAAACACACATCCTGCCTCCGCAGAATACATCTTCATCACCCCACACACACACACGCACACACACACGCACACACACACACACAGGGAGGGAGGCCACGTGTCCCACACACACACACACACACGTTTTCATAGACGCAACAACAACAGCAACGACGATGGGAAAACCTGACTCTCCTGTTTTCCTGGTCCTCCTCACAGTGGGATGAAGGCAGAGCGAGGGGGCTGATGGGAAACGTGGTCTTAATTTGACGGAACGGCGGCTCAGACAATGACAGGCGAGCGAGCGAGCGCGCGGCGTGTGATGTGATCACAGGGAGCCACAGCGAGCAGCCTCTGAGCCCTGCCACAGGCCAAACCAGCGCCTGCATATTTCTGCATAAATTAACTCGCAGGTTTTTTTCTCCTCGTTTTTTTGGCTCGTTCCTCTCGCTCGGTATCGAGAGCTCCGCATCGTTTGCTGCAGGGGAACCAGAGCTTCCTCTGTGATTCAGTTACAGGAGGAATAATTATTACGTGGGCGTTTCGTAATTGACTAGGAAACAAAGAGTATGTGCGGCGGCGGCGCTGGGCCGGCCCGGCTCCCTGGGTGAGTCACAGCCCGGGGCCCGGGTCCACGCCACGGCGCCGGGCGGAGGGAGGCGAGCAGCTCCAACTCCACCACAAAGTAAAACTGCAAACAACCAGAGAAAACTGTAAAAAGTACAAGACCCCCCTAACCAGTCAACTCTGTGGGCTATCAGCGGTGCCAACATAGTTCCTGGTTCATGGGTCAATCTCTACAGACGTGATGTAACGTGAAGCTGCCTCGGTCCAGGAGGACGAGTCTGCAGCAGTTTGGTGCTCAGTCTGTGTGTCTGCTCCTGGTTCCTCCTCGATCCCTGCTTCCTCCTCAGTCTCTGGTTCCTCTTCTGGTTCCTCCTCAGTCTCTGGTTCCTCTTCTGGTTCCTCCTCAGTCTCTGGTTCCTCTTCTGGTTCCTCCTCAGTCTCTGGTTCCTCTTCTGCTTCCTCCTCAGTCTCTGGTTCCTCTTCTGGTTCCTCCTCAGTCTCTGGTTCCTCTTCTGGTTCCTCCTCAGTCTCTGGTTCCTCTTCTGCTTCCTCCTCAGTCTCTGGTTCCTCTTCTGGTTCCTCCTCAGTCTCTGGTTCCTCTTCTGGTTCCTCCTCAGTCTCTGGTTCCTCCTCAGGTTCCTCCTCAGTCTCTGGTTCCTCCTCTGGTTCCTCCTCAGATTCCTCCTCAGTCTCTGGTTCCTCTTCTGGTTCCTCCTCAGTCTCTGGTTCCTCCTCAGGTTCCTCCTCAGTCTCTGGTTCCTCCTCTGGTTCCTCCTCAGATTCCTCCTCAGTCTCTGGTTCCTCTTCTGCTTCCTCCTCAGTCTCTGGTTCCTCTTCTGCTTCCTCCTCAGTCTCTGGTTCCTCTTCTGGTTCCTCCTCAGTCTCTGGTTCCTCCTCAGATTCCTCCTCAGTCTCTGGTTCCTCTTCTGGTTCCTCCTCAGTCTCTGGTTCCTCCTCAGGTTCCTCCGGCAGCAGAGCTCCAGTTACCACTCAGTGGAGGAGAACCAGCTGAGGAGCTACTGAGGAGTCCAGTCACATCTTGTTATATTAAGTGATGTAACGTCACATAACCCTTCCAGGACAGTGACCTTCCAGTGAGAGGTGAGACAGCCAATCAGACTGAAGCCTACGTGTGGTTGCCAGATCAGTATGAAAGGAAAAATAAACTTTGGCACCAGAGTTTATGGGTTGTATGTTAACACCAGAGAACAGGGAGAAATGATCCTTCCAACCGCTCTATGTCTCTATGCCTGAAATAAAAAGTAAGTTAGACTTATTGGGAGCAGAAGCTGAGATTTGCAGGTTATTCTGCGTTCTGCAGCCCTGTAGCTGGAGCAGTGTGGAGACGCCCTGCTGAGAACGTGTTTTCTGATGAATGGGATTCCAGTCTGAGACGTCCTTGACGCCTATCAAAGCATCTCCACTCCCAGATTCCCACTCATGGATTTCCTCTCCGTGGAAGCAGAGCGATGTGTGGACCAGGACTGATGCGGCAGAGCAGCACGTGACAGACGTTCTCAGGTGTTCTCAGGTAGGAGCCGTTTGTTCCTCGCCTGCCGGTCACGTTCTCTGAGCTGTGTCCCTCTCACTCTGCAGCTGAATGGGAATGATTCCCCAGACTGAGTATTGATGAGCAGAATCTCAGAAATCACTTATCAAAACAGATTTTTATGGATTCTGCGGGGCCCGCAGCTCCGTAATTGTCTTTGTTTCGATTGTCTTGTGTTGTGATTGTTTTGCTGCATTTTTTTTGTCTCGAAAAACTAAAAACAGAAATCGACGGTTGCTTTCAGACGTCAGACGTGCAGTTGAAGTGAGTTTGGTTTTTCGTGTGAGATCGTTCGGCTGCGGCAGTAAAGTAGGGCAGAGTGTGTGTGTGTGTGTGTGTGTGTGTGTGTGTGCAGCCTGAGAGGCAGAACCCAGGGCAAAGAAAAGAGATTTGGAAATGACTCAGAGGCTTACACAAGTGACTCACAGTGAAACTTTTACAGCAACGCGCTCATCCAGATGTTGGCAGCAGGAGTCAGGTCAGAGGTCAGAGTTTAACAAGCTGTCCACTCGTTTAACCACCAGCTATTCTCTCTCTCTCTCTCTCCATTTGTCTCCTTTGGTCTCCAGGTCTCATCCACACTCTACGTTCTCGTTTCCTGGAGCTCGTTGAGCGATGTGTCTGGCTGTCACTGATCAGCAGACGCTGTGAGAGGAGGATGTTCTCAGCGCTCCACGAAAAATAAAAACTCAAGAAAAGTCGACACGAAGACGTTTTAACTGGGACCTGGAATGGTCAATGGTCAATCAGAGCTCAGAGTCTATCCTACAATCCTGTTTGTAGCTGGGGGAGTATTACGCTCTGTTCCTGCTCTGATCTGGCTCCTTTCATGCTGATCTGGCAACCACACGAAGGCTGAGCTCTCATCAGCTGTCTCTCCTGTACGTGACTTAAAGTGATGTAACTCCACATAATCTGATTCTACGGCATCATACATACATGTGACTCCTCGTTCCTGCTCCTCAGTAGCTCCTCAGCTGGCTCTCCTTCACTCAGTGGCACCTGGAGCTCTGCTGCAGCTATGGAGCCATGCTCCACATCCTGGACCAGAGACTGAGGAGGAACCAGAGGAGGAACCAGAGACTGAGGAAGAACCAGAGGAGGAACCAGAGACTGAGGAGGAACCAGAGGAGGAACCAGAGACTGAGGAAGAACCAGAGGAGGAACCAGAGACTGAGGAGGAACCAGAGGAGGAACCAGAGACTGAGGAGGAACCAGAGACTGAGGAGGAACCAGAGACTGAGGAGGAACCAGAGGAGGAACCAGAGACTGAGGAAGAACCAGAGGAGGAACCAGAGACTGAGGAGGAACCAGAGGAGGAACCAGGAGCAGAGACACTGATATTTCACCACTAACTGACCCTCAAACTGCTGCAGACTCTCAGTCCTGTCCTTCAGGTCCTCACTCTTTAGTCTGGAGGTGGGAATGGTATGATCTGGGATGTGAATGAATCTGGAAAGATCAGACCTGTAAGGAACAAAAGCAGAGCTGGAGCTGGAGCTGGAGCTGGAGCTGGAGCTGGAGCTGGAGCTGGAGCTGGAGCTGCTGCTTCGCTCTGAGCAGCTCATATGAATTCCAGCAGTAACACACACGGCGGCGCCTGCCTCACTCTGTCTGTCTGCCTGTCTGTCTGTCTGTCTGTGTGTGAGTGTGTGTGTGTGTGTGTGTGAGTGTGTCTGTCTGTCTTGTATTAAATGTTAATCAGCCTCCTGCAGACTCAGCTGCTCTCTGCAGCTTTGTGCGTCTTAATTCGGCTCCAAATCGTCTCCTCATTCTTTATGCAGAAATCAGCCTGGAAAAAAAAAACCTTTTCAAAGCCAAAACCCTGCACACACACACACACACACACACACACACACACACACACACACACAGACACGGCACGCTGCCTCTCTGCCTCTCAGAGGAGAGATAGATGGATGGATGGATGGATGGATGGATGGATGGATGGTTGGATGGAGGGACGGAGGAGTGGAGGGAGGCGGGTCATGCTATTTTTAGATTCCCGGGGTTTTGTCCCGAGGATGCCACCACAGCCGGGGTCAGTGGGGATCATCCTCCAGGCGGAGGAGGAGCAGGAGGAGGAGGAGGGAGCCTGAGGAGTCACCAGAATCATCATGGTTCCCCCTCTGGGGAACAGGAACATCACAGAGCAGTTTTTTTGTTTTTTGCAGCAGGTTTGGTTGGTTGTAATTTAGAGAGAAAGGAGCAAAAAAGTAGTTCTGCTGCAGGCGCCTCTGGTGTAGGAAGTTTTCACTTTTTCTCTTTTTCTTTTTGGTCAATAATACTGACCAGTCCCAGGACTATAGTCCCTTAGACAAGTCCTAGTCCCATAGTCCTATAGACCTGTCCTAGTCCTATACTCCTATAGACCAGTCCTAGTCCTATAGTCCCATAGACCAGTCCTAGTCCTATAGTCCTATAGACCAGTCCTAGTCCTATAGTCCTATAGACCAGTCCTAGTCCTATAGTCCTATAGACCTGTCCTAGTCCTATAGTCCTATAGACCAGTCCTAGTCCCATAGTCCTATAGACCTGTCCTAGTCCTATAGTCCTATAGACCAGTCCTAGTCCCATAGTCCTATAGACCAGTCCTAGTCCTATAGTCCTATAGACCAGTCCTAGTCCTATAGTCCTAGTTGAGAGCAGAATTTGTGTATCTGTTATCATAGTCTGAACAAATACTTAATAATTTAATAAATAATAATGCTTAATAATAACAATCACCAACCCTATCTCATCTCATCTTATCTTATCTTATCCTATCTTATCTTATCTTATCTTATCTTATCTTATCTTATCCTTTCTTACTTAAAGGATCTCATATAAGGTAAACAGGTTTGGCAGTTAATGTATGCAAATATTCTATTTTCAAGGATTAAATTATGAATCCTACAAGATATTAATACGATGCAGTGTTCTACCTCCAGACCCACACTGTGCGTACACACACAGACACACACACACACACACACACACACACACACACATACACACACACACACACACATGCTCTCTGCAGCTCGGATCAGAAGCACCGTCACCACGGGGAACCACGGTTTGATTGATGGCAGCCACATTTACACCATCAGTTTCCCTGTGAGAATCTAAAATGGCTGCCTGTTTCCACGGAGACAACAGACGTCCACCCCCCCAACACACACGTACACATGCACACATGCACGCACGCACACACACACACACACAAACACACACCACCCCCCACATCGAGGAGCAGAATGAGAATTCTCCTTCTCCTATACGAGCGAGGTCACAGTAGCAGGGAGACTGATGATCAGGTGATCAGGAGCCTCCCCTCATCCATCCATTCATCCACTCCCTCACTCCCTCACTCCCTCACTCATTCACTCCTGGTAGTGGTGGAGGCTTTAACGCAGCGCCCCCTGCTGGTGCGTGAGCCTGCCCTGGGCGATGACCTTGAAGCCTCCAGCTCAGACGACATGGTGTGACGGATTCTTCTCACCTCACTGCTCCGTGCAACACCGGCTGCATCGATCAGGCTGCAGACGTCTGGGGGGGGGGGGGGGCACCGGGCCGTGACCCCCCATGATGTGTCAGGCTCTGCTTCTTAAAGGGACAACGTGTAATATTTTTTGCTTTTTTTATTTTCCAAAAATCAATGTTGATGAATGTACATATGTTATCTTTACTGCTATGACCTCTGCTCATAATCTGACATAAAATTTTGTTTTGTTTTGTTTTTATACATGTGGCAGTGAGCTAGCAGTGCAGCGCTATGACGGTCGGCCATCTTGAAACTACAGCTGCCGGCAAGGGACAAAAAGCACCAATGTGTTCTCCCTGTGAGCCAGCACCGAGATGCTGGAGGAGGAGACCAGAGAGAGAGGCTTTTTGATACACTGAGGCCACCGTAGCTGCAAAAACGCTGTGAGAACAATCACCATCTGTGTGAACGCAATACATGATTTCAACACTAGATGGCAGAAAATCCTCCACAATGTCTCTT
>CM055206.1:19130280-19166967 GCA_029224185.1 Karalla daura | reverse complement strand
ATTGTGAGTGAATTATAACATGTTTTACTTTTAACGACCTTGTTGACGTGTGTGCTTCCTCTTTCAGATGGAGGTGAACGTGGTTAAGAAACGCCATCGCACACGATCCAAAGGAGTCAGAGGTATGAGTCCACTCTGCTGTCTCCTTCCTGATGGGGTCAGGAGAACCACGCTAACCAAGCAGCCAGGCTGCACGGTTAGCATGGCTAGCATGGCATGGTTAGCATGGCATGGTTAGCACGGTCACGGCATGGCATGAACCGCGCTAACCAAGCAGCCAGGCTGCACGGTTAGCGTGGTTCTCCTTCCTGATGGGGTGTGATCCATCAGGAAGGAGAACCATGCTAACCGTGCATCCCGGCTGCTCTCCAGCTGACCTGCCAGGAGCCACCACGTACTTCCATCCAGACCTGGATGCAGCAGCAGGCTGACGCTGTCCTGCAGATATCGTGGCTATTCATGATGCTGATAGCTCACAATCAGGCAACTGTATAATAAATCACACCAGACGTATCTCAACCCATGTAGACTGTGTTAAATGGAGTGAGGAAAATCACTTTGGTAAATAATTTCTTTTGGGTGTAATCACGGCTTCATCGCGGCCTGCGCTGCGGTGACGGTGGACGTTCAGGCCGCTCGTGTCGCTCTCAGCAGCCGATCGAGCAGATTGACGACTGATCGATGCTGAGTGATGGTTTGAAGCCTGCGTGCAGCAGGCGTGTGCAGCTCTTTGGTGGCGTTCTGACTTGACTCTTTGTTTCTGTGTCTCTGTGAAGTCTCCGTGGAGGCTGTGACGCAGGAGCTGTTCAGGTAGGTGAACCTCTGCACGGCACTCCACCTCATAACTCCACCTCATCACTCTGGTAACACTCATCTCACATGCACACTTTGAAATACGCGTGATGTTTACAATACTTTTGTCCCATCCTGGCTACTGGGGAAACTACACTGTTACATATGCTATTAAACCAGTGGACACACCATGTAATGCCTCTGTACGGGATAAAACTGGCCTGATCTCAACAGAAGGATCGACCCAGTAGATGGAAGTAACGTTTTGGAATCTAAATGTCCGACCTACGACGACTGTTTATAAAGACATACAGTAATTAGGGTTTATGAGTCTCATCTCGTCTGGATGCAGCTTGGCTGGTTTGAAGGCGGAGAGCGTAGCTGACCCGTCTAGATCCCTGGCTCTGAGCGCTGCTCTGCTCCGTACGCTAGCTCCTCTCAGCTGCTTCAGAAGCTGCTTCCACATAGAGGCACCCAGGAATGAGCGGGAGCAGCTGTCAAGAACATAACGTCTCACTAAGAGGTGGAGGACGTGTTCAAATCCTGAAAGTAGCTTTTCTGGATTATGAGTAGCCTAAGCACAGCCACATATCAAGACACCACTGGCCCAGAATTAAACGTTAGGGATGAGTTGTGCTGAGTCCTCTGGTGCACATTCGGATGGTTTAGTGCTGAGTCGTAAAGCAGGCCTTAGGATCAAGTTTTGAAACCGTGTCCACCTCTTCTAAAACAATGTGAGAGAGAGAGAGAGAGAGAGAGAGAGAGAGCTAGTGAATGATGGAGGAGATAAAGCGGCTGAGGAGGACACTGAGCCTGATGTGAGACTGTGGGTGTTGTTATCCAGAGGAAGCGATGCTGTTAAGAAGCACAGTTTCCATTGTAAATGTTGCATCGTGACGGAGGGAAACACACCAGCAGCTGCTGCTGCGAAGCCTGAATATGACTGCTACCTGCGTGTGTGTGTGTGTGTGTGTGTGTGTGTGTGTGCGAGGGAGTTGGTTTCTGCTTCACTTAATCTCATTTAGTAAAACTGACAAATATTGGTGTGTGCAGCAGATTATGGTTGAACCGGTCTGATCCGGGTCAACGCTCCACTGTAAACAAGGCGCCCGAGCGAGCCGAGCTGATGGGTGCTGGTGAGGGCTGGGCACCCGGGCCAGGCCGGACACACACACACACACACACACACACACACACACACACACACACACACACTCAGGATGGCACACATGACTCACAGTGAGCGCTGTGAAACACCGTGAGCACGTCGGCAGATGAAGCCGTCGTAGCGGCGGGTCGAGGGGGAGAGAGCGAGCGTGGCTGCGATGCTCGCAGCTTTCCATGACTTCCTCCTGATGGCAGAACAAACGCATCACATCTGTCAGGCTCGGTGGGGATCTGATGGCAGTGTGTGCTGCAGCCCGTCTGGAGCTGGGCTCGCTCTCAGAGAGCCCGACCACAGGCCGGCCTCAGGTCACACACGCTCCCCCAACTTCCCAAAACCTCCGTGTGGATGCAGGAAGCATCAGGACGAGCTGCCCCAGCTCTCTGTGGACTCATCCTCTCCACAGTCTGACAGACATGAAGCTCGTCAGCCCGCCTCCCTGGTCACAACGGACCAGGCAGAACACGACATTTCAATCACTGCATTGAATTTCAACGTCTTTTTCATGCTTAGATAAAGCTTTCTTTGTCTCAGAAAAGCCTCATAAGATGCTAAAATATATAATGTATATGTAATAAAATATATAAAATATATACAGAAACAGAATATATAGAAATATATAATATATTACCATGACCTATCCACACAGCAACTGACAAATAGTAAGAAAACTAAAGTAAAGAAACAACAGTTACTACACTCCTACTACTACTACTACTACTACTACTACTGCTACTACTACTACTACTACTACTACTACTACTACTACTACTACTACTACTACTACTACTACTGCTACTACTACTACTACTACTACTACTACTACTGCTACTACTACTACTACTACTGCTACTACTACTACTACCACTACTACTACTACTACTACTACTACTACTACTACTACTACTACTACTACTACTACTACTACTACTACTACTACTACTACTACCACTACTACTACTACTACTACCACTACTACTACTACTACTACTACTACTACTACTGCTACTACTACTACTGCTACTACTACTGCTACTACTACTACTACTACTACTACTACTACTACTACTACTGCTACTACTACTACTACTACTACTACTACTACTACTACTACTGCTACTACTACTACTACTACTACTACTACTACTACTACTAATACTACTACTACTACTACTACTACTACTACCACTACTACTACTACTACTACCACTACTACTACTACTACTACTACTACTACTACTACTACTACTACTACTACTGCTACTACTATACTATACTATACTCCACTATATACATATTTTGACTATACTGCTTAGGACTGATTCATTAATCGAGACGTTTTTGTAGAATGCAGATGTCGTGCAGAAACAAACAGTCGCTGCCTCTAAATTCAGAGCAAATATTCAGCACGTCCGACTGACACATTTCAGGTTCTGAATACTTTATTGATCCGCGGGGTAAATTGGATTCGTTACAGTTGGATAATAGAGAAAAGAAAGTTATCAGGCCGCGATTATGATATGAAGGCGAGTAGAGGCGGATGAAGCTGTTCTGAAACTAACAACGAGGTCGGACAGACTCTGAAAACAGCGACTTTACGTAGGGTGTGAAATATTTCCACTCAGACACTTTAAAGTGAATCCTTCATTCCTCCACCACAGCAACCAGAGTCTGATCAAATGTCTGATCAAATGTCTGATCAAATGTCTGATCAAATGTCTGATCAAATATAGATCAGGTGCATCTCACCCGGGTGCAGGGCTGCGTCCCGGCCTCCACGTGTTGGACTGTAATTCTGTAATTGTAGCGAGCTCGTCTGTTGGTAAAATACCAGGAGGATCAAAACATGTCGACGACTTTTTGAAATCTGGTGACAGTCGATTTGTGGCGTTAATCCAGCATCAGAGCAGCTGTCGGCATCTGGGTGAGAGACACGGAGCTCTTTATTGAGATTAAGAAACAGATCAGAGGCACGAGAGGAGGAAAGTTCCTGGCAGAAAAGACTGGAAACAACAGAAAGTTTTTGATTTGGTCCGGAGAAAAAGGAGGATTCGAAGCCTGGAGGCAGCAGCTCGTTAAGGTTGAGGTTGCACTGATGCATTTTGGGTATTATATCATGATTGGAAAGCCTGTTTGACATTGAATCAGGGAGTTGAAGACTGTACACACACACACGCACACACACACACATACACATGTGCGTGCACACGCACACACACACACACACACACACACACACACACACACACACACACACACACACACACACACACACACACACACACAGAGCTGTGCTGGGATCAATAAGTCAACACTATCAGTCTCTGCTCCCACACTGATTGATGAGCCACCTCACCGCCAACAAATTGCCTCCTCGGTGCCTCCACCCTCGCTTCTTCCTCCCTCTCCTCCTCCTCCCGTTCCCTCCATTCTCTGCACTATATAATCTGCTCCTTCTTCATCTCCTCCTCCTCCTCCTCCTCTCCTGTAACCTTCTGTAATTATCTCCCTCTCCTCCTACATTCAGGGGAATCGGGATCAGAATCTTTATCAGTCTCTGTATGAAAATCCACAGCTTGACAATCAGGAATTCTGTACAGAAACGATACTTTAGTGTTATCGTGATGAGAATATGCCCTCGTTCTCCTCCTTCACGCTCTTCACCTCCTCTCCTTCCTCCTTCCTCCTCCTCCTCCTCCTCCTCCTCCTCCCTGCACTCGTGACGCCTTTGTCTTCGTGCCGCTCTCCTTTTAGCCTGCAGTTACTGAGTGTTACAGATCAGGTGATGCTGGGCGGAGGGCGGAGGGCGGAGGGAGGAGGGAGGAGGGAGGAGGGAGGGGGGAGGAGGGTGGAGGAGCGCTGTGGGGGGGTCACAGGTCACGGGTGTGGAGTCCCTGAAGCCAGGCGGCGTGCGTTGGCTGGCGGTCTGCGGGCAGGAGAGGGATGAGAGGCCCAGAGCTGCAGCACAGTGACTCACTCTGAGCAGACAGGCGAGCTGAGGCGAGGCTGCTGCAGGAGCCTCAGACCCGGAGCTGCTCCTCTCTGCTCCTCTGCTCCTCTCTGCTCCTCTCTGCTCCTCTCTGCTCCTCTCTGCTCCTCTCTGCTCCCCGAGCTGGGAACGGCTCACTACATGTGCCAGAAAAAAAAAGAGGAATCGCAGAGAATGGATTAGAAGCATCCTATTAACACAGTGCACCGAGGTGACGATGTCCCCGTCTTTATTCAGTATTTCCTGTCACTGTGCTACTGGCCACAAGGTGCAATGAGAACTGGGGGCTCCCACAGAAATATAACACAAATATAATAATAAATATAAATATATCACAAAAGAAAAAAAAACAAGACAAGGGACATGAACCTTCACCAGAGAGGTGACAGCACTCTTAATATAGAAAACTGGTCTATTGGGCAAAAAGTGCAAAAAAGGAAAATATAAAGGTACGGACGGAGACAGAATGGACCATAGTGGCTGAGCATCTAAATGAAGTTTCTCTCCCATCCAGAAACTTCAGTCCAGAAGTTACAACACTAAACAGGACAGAAAAAGTGAAAAATGAAAGAGTCAAACTTCAGCTGTCGACCAGTAGCAGCAGTGGGAGGGACAGATGGTTCCAGTAACAGGGAGCAGCAGATTGTCACACATGTCATGTGATGTGAGTGGATAGATGGGAATCAGGGAATGATTCGTTAAAAACTATGAAAAAAATGAATTTCAACTGAATTCCAGTCGACAAAGATTCAGCCTTTATTTCATGATTAAAAGAAGGTGAAGTCAGGCAGCTGGGTGGAGACGAGGTGGCGCTGCTGCTGACTCAGCTGCTGGAGACGCTGATCGACACGAGACAATCGAGAGTTTGTTTCAGGACTTTCCAAAACCTGAAAACCTTCGACCATGCTCAGCAGCTTCTCCAGCTGCAGGATGATGGCGGCTGCAGCCTTTCATGTCCCTGCTCGGCCTCATTGAAATGAATGAGCTTCTTCAGGCCGCCCCTGCTACACAGTCCAGAGAAAACCAGAACCAAGAAAGAAGTTGCAGTTTGCTTTCATCCTCAGCCCTGGAGCTGCAGTCTGGCCTCACACGCCTCCTGCCTCTAGAGGTGGAGCAGGAGCCTCAGCTCTGGGTCCACACCACGCCTACGTCAGCTGACACGTTAGCTTTGTGTCCTCCACTGATATCTGGCATGTTGAGGAAAACGAGAGCATGGGTATGTTCCCACTGCCCTATTCCCACAGCCCTATGTTCCCACAGCTCTATGTTCCCACAGCTCTATGTTCCCACAGCTCTATGTTCCCACAGCCCTATGTTCCCACAGCTCTATGTTCCCACAGCTCTATGTTCCCACAGCCCTATGTTCCCACAGCTCTATGTTCCCACAGCCCTATGTTCCCACAGCCCTATGTTCCCACAGCTCTATGTTCCCACAGCCCTATTTTCCCACAGCTCTATGTTCCCACAGCTCTATGTTCCCACAGCCCTATGTTCCCACAGCTCTATGTTCCCACAGCCCTATGTTCCCACAGCCCTGTTCCCACAGCTCTATGTTCCCACAGCTCTATGTTCCCACAGCCCTATGTTCCCACAGCCCTATGTTCCCACAGCTCTATGTTCCCACAGCCCTGTTCCCACAGCTCTATGTTCCCACAGCTCTATGTTCCCACAGCCCTATGTTCCCACAGCCCTATGTTCCCACAGCTCTATGTTCCCACAGCCCTATGTTCCCACAGCTCTATGTTCCCACAGCCCTATGTTCCCACCGCCCTATGTTACTATATTCCAATGCACTATGTTCCAATGTCCTACATTCCCAGTATTACCCTATGTTCCCACAGCTCTATGTTCCCACAGCTCTATGTTCCCCATTTGATTTTTTACCACATTTCCATTTTGTTGCTCAACTTTAAATATTCAAATGCTGGGAGCTGGTATTACATATTATTTTGCTTTATTTCTTCAAAACATACTCAAAGGTGTTTTTTAATGCTCCACTTTATTACCAGTATAGTTGTGGCTGTTTTTCCAGTCGACCTAGTGGAGTTTGTAGTGAGCTAGATCACTGGGTCGCAGCACACACAGTTTCTCCTGAAGCTCGATAATGTCTGATTGATACTGTGGTCGTGCCCGGTCTAGAAGCGTATTTCTTTGTTTGGATCGACACGATCAACACACCTGAAATTCAGCTGCGTCTCACCCTCCCAGGTGTTCACGGCGACTCTGAAGTCGCCCGACTGAACATTCCCGGGAATCTTTCCCGCTCTGAACTCCTCCAACGCAGCCGACCGTCACGTTCAGAGCTCCGGCCCCGCTACCATTCACACGCTGCTGCTGTGTGCTCTGACCCTGTCTGTGTGTGTGTGTGTGTGTGTGTGTGTGTGTGTGTGTGTCTCCTCCTCCTCAGCTGTCCCACCCCAGGCTGTGATGGCAGCGGTCATGTCAGCGGGAAGTACGCCCGGCACCGCAGGTACGAGCTGCACCACACACTCTGTGCACTGATAATGAAAGATTCAGACAGTGGGTGTCGAGGGAGCCTCTGCAGCCTCGGACGACTCACACACACACACACACACACACACACACACACACACACACACACACACACACACACACACTCACACACACTCACAGTCTCTGAGTCACCACGCTCCTGGATCTGGCGGATCTGCCTCCTCTACCACTGCAGTTTGCGGCTCCGTCTCTGTTGGTAGTGTTTCCCTCACACCACATCAAGGAGGAGCTTCGACGCTCTTATTTTGAAGAGAAACGAGACACAAGTACTTTAAACGCTCAGAAGAAACAGGGAATTTAAAAATCCTCTTTTCATTGACAGGTTATTACTTACGGGGATGTTCACCACACGTTTAGAAAATTGGACTAAAATAAGACGTGAATCTGAGCAGAGAGGTAATGAGACGTGAAATCTGAGTGTGACCTCACGGCCTGCAGAACTCTGAGTTAGTGGTGAAATGTCAGAGTCAGTGACGCTCCAGGTACCACTCAGTGATGGAGAACAAGGAGGAACAAGGACTCATGTGAAACCATCTCCAAGTCATGTTAAAGCACATAGAGTCACCAAAAGTCTCGTGAAGGGATATGGAGTCATTTGGAGTCACACAGGCACGTAAAGTCACGTGATCTTTGCTCATGTGAGGTTGCCAGGTCAGCATGAAAAGAGCTGGATCTGAGCAGAAACGGTGTAATATTCCCCAGAGCAGGATTGACTGAGACGTTTCTGATGGAGCTCATAGCTTCTACGTTAACACCAGAGAACATGAAGAAAAATGTAGGAAAAATAGAGATGATAAATTAGCCAAACCTAACCCTGACCTAACCTGACAGTCCTCATCTTCTTTGAATGCAAATGTGTTGAGTGCAGGTAATCAGTGAGACACGTTTCTAGTTTCCAGAGCTACGTAAAACATGAAACATGATGCTTTGTATTAAACGGGTGAAGTGTCTGATAAAGCAGCGGAATTGAACAGGCGAAGAAGAAGATGGAGGAGAAGAAGAAGTGAAATGCAGAGGCTTTTCACTGAAACCGTGGAGGAGGGAAATTGAAATATTTAAGGAGAAATGTGATTTGAACATCCATTATGAAATCAAAGCACTTGTTGAGATGTTTTGGGGTTATTTGGGAGCCTCTCTGAGGTATTGTGTGTGTGTGTGTGTGTGTGTGTGTGTGTGTGTGTGTGGGAGGGAGGCAGGCGTGCAGAGGTTGTACGACTCAGGACAGCGGTGGTTTGATGCCCGAGGTAACGGGCGCGATAATGAGGAGGGCAGGATGGCGAATGGCTGGCAGAGCTGCCGAGGAGGGCGCAGACGGAGGCCAGAGAACACAAAAGCAGAGCAGCTCGTCCTGCTTTCATCACGCTCTCTCATCAATACCCCCATGACTGCGCTTAGAAAACACAGAAACATCAAGCCAGAAAAACCTGCAGCGCATCCGTCTGAAATACCAGAGCAGAGCAGAAAGCAAACTGCACAACGCCTGGAAACTACGACTTAGCAGCCAAAAAGGTTTAATTATGAACGCGTTCCACCTGTTCACATAGAAGCTATGAGCTCTGGTTTCACTAGAAGTCAGTCCCGTTTCTAGCTGCTCAGATCTGGCTCCTTTCATGCTGATCTGGCAACACGCAGGTCGGCTTCACTCTGATTGGCTGTGCTCGATAGGATCTGACTCTGTGTGACTTTCTAGCTAAACGACGTAGCTCATTAATTCATCCCTGACTAACTGATTAATGTAACTAATGTATTATTTACTGTTGTGTGACTCTTTACTACTTCTTTCATTCTTTTTCATGTTAATCTGGCAACCACACAGCCTTATCTCTCAGTGGCTGTCCCAGCAGCGTAGCCTCCCAGCTTCTTCCTGGCGGACACGATGTGTCACACTCATCTTTGTCTCACATTCTCATGTTTTCTGTCTCAGTTCAGATTCACACATTTTTTTTTACTTGCATTTAAAAATCAGAACTTTTCGTAAGGACGAGGGCGGCGAGCCGAGATGAGAGTGTTATTTTCATTCCAGGTCTCCTTTAATGTGTCTCCAGGCTTTGGAGGCGCGGTTTGAAACTCCCCTTCATCACACGTGTTTCCGTTTGAGGGAACTCTCCCTCCATAAGGAGGCTTGTTTGGAAGCTTCTGAGCCGTCAGTCAGGTCTCGTGATCTTCACAGATGTTTAATTTCTCCGTTTCTTGTGAGCATTTAAAGGAGTCCTCACATGTTCCTCTCAGAAGAGGCTCAAAGAGCCGTCCCGACACAGCAGCAACAATCTCCCTCGCTCTTTTTTTTCCTCCTTCATCATCCGTCTGAAGTGAGACGAGTGACGGAGGAGAGACGTAGAAATACGTGGAGCGAGACAGAGAGAGAGAGAGAGAGAGAGAGAGAGAGAGAGAGACAGACAGACAGAGAGAGAGAGAGAGAGAGAGAGAGAGACAGAGAGAGAGAGAGAGAGAGAGAGAGAGAGAGAGAGAGAGAGAGAGAGAGAGAGAGAGAGAGAGAAGTAGGCCGTCTGATGGTTCCCTCCTGGGGGAGAGCGACTGAATGGCTTCATCAGTTAATCATCAGCTGATCACAGGACTGTACACAACCGTCAGCTTGTGACACAGTCATGCAGAGCGGGAGGACACGCCCACATCCTGCTTCTACTTCTGGGTTCACCTCCACTTTGTTGTAGAACTTCAAAGATGTGAGGTTAAAAAATCATCACGTCCTCATTCACATGTCGGTTGTGAAATTTGAACAAAAAAAAAGTGAGGTTATGTGAGGTTGCCAGATTAGCATGAAAGAGGTAGTAAATTAAAATAAACAACAAATAATACATTATTATGATGTGTTTCATCAGTTTGTTCAGGGAAAAGTTGATCGTGAATGTAGCGTCATGGGAAGGCCAGTCATAGGAAGACATATGTGTGGTTGCCAGATCAGCATGAAAGGAGCCAGATCTGTGCCTCTGTGTTAGTACCAGAGAACAGGAGTGAATGATCCTTTCAGAGACTCAGAAAGTAACTGAACCGAGCTTAAAGTTCCAGTCCGTCCAGTGAGCTGTGTGCTGGGGTGGGCGGGCTCCTTCCAGCTGTTGTGCAGCTGTTGTGAAGGTTGAAGGTTTTCATCCGGCGTGACAGAGCTCGATCAGAGAGCAGGAGCCTCAGAGCCAGAGAGGAGTCAGCACGATGGTCGGCCTTCAGCCCCGGCTGGAGCCCTCGCTTTCTTCTTAATCATCAAACGTCAGAACTCGCTAAGATTCTGATTACGACTCAAAATGAGAACCATAAACCTGACGAGATCACGACTGTGTTCTCTGAATTGTCAGTCCCTGCTTGTTCTGGAGCGGTTGTCTGAGATGAATCCTGAACGTGTTCGGTTGACGTGTTTTAACCTTCTGCTCTTCCTTTCTTCCATTGTTTGATGGAGAATGAGAAATATACAGAATACGATCGTTATCTCCTGTTATCCTTTAACCTGAACTGGCTCCTGAGACCCAACCTCCACTGCATTTCTCCACACTCCCCTCCTCTCCCCCCTCTCCTCCTCTCCCTCCTCTCCCCCCTCTTCTTCCTCTCCCTCCTCTTCCTCTCTTTTTCTCCTCCTCCTCCTCCTCGCCCTGCTGGGATCTATAACTTCCTGAAGCAGAGACACAGTTGGTGTTGTTCCTGCTTCTGAATGAGTGGGGGGTGGGGGGGGGGGGGGGTGGGGATGGGGGGGGTGGGAGGGGGGGTGGCGGGGGGGGGGGGTGTCGTCAGGTTCAGAGACACTGCACCCCCCCATCCCTCGCTTTCTTTCTTCCTCCCCTGCCTTTCTTTGTCTCTCTCTCCCTCCCTCTCTCTCTCTCTTCTTCCTTCTCTCTACCTCTCTCTCTCCCTCTCTCTCTCTCTCCCTCTCTCTACCTCTCTCTCTCTCTTTCTCTCTCCCTCTCTCTCTCCCTCTCTCGTCCTCTCTCTCTCTCTCTCTCTCTCTGGAGGATGTCACCATGGCGACAGCACCGTGCGGATGCTGCAGTATGAGGACCAGGAGGGATGCAGCCTGTCTCCCATGGCAACCGCTAGTATAGGATGTGAACATCGTGTCGCCCCCTCCCTTCCCCCCTCCCTTCCTCCTTCCCCCCTCCCCCTCCGTCTCGCTGCCACCACCCAGTCTCTTATATATCCCCCCTCCCTCCCTCCCTCCCTCCCTCCCTCTAACTACCCCCCACCCCTGTCTGCTGGTGCCAACGCGTTGCCACGGCGATGAGTGTTGGCATGTGGCGTTGCCGGTGGCGATGATCCCACCTAACCACACATACCTAGATGTAATTATCACCCCGCAGCTGATATTTCTGTCGTCTGCAACACTTGCACTTCGCCACGTACCAACGTTTTCTCTCTCTCTCTCTCTCTCTCTCTCTTTTTTGGGGCGGGGGTCTGTGATTATATTAAAATCATTATCCCGTAGCTTTAATCATCTAAATAAACACGAGGACGGAATAAAACCAACAGCGACTCAGCTGCTGAAATTAAAGGTGCAGTGCGTATGTTGATGAAGGAATTTGTAGAAATGTCAGTTTTAATCGTATGTCTGACGGTGTAATTACCCAGAGTCTGACATGACATAGAAACTGGACCGGACCGCTAAAATGATCAAGTAAGAACATGCAAAGGGAAAAATGTGAAGAAAAGTGAATTTGAACAGTATATTAAAATGCTCTTTGCTTTTTCACTCATAAATAAACTAAACGTGGCTGTAATTTTATCATTCTCTTTAGATTAGGAACATCGCTGCAAAGCCTCTGATATCAGATCCAACTACTCCAGTTGTTTGATTCTCATTACGTGGTAATCCTCCAGACTTCTGCGTTAGCTGCGTTCAGTGGCTGAGCTGTGGTCGGTGAGGAGCGACCTCCGACCCGCCGACTCCTTCCTGCGCGCCGCACCTTTAATTAGCGGCTGCAGACGCTGCGTCTGGGCGGGAGATGCAGGGCGCGCCGTGATTGGCCGACGGCGGCGACCTCGGCCCGTTCGGCCTAACGAAGCGCTCCAGGCGCGTGGAGCGGCCGGTAACCGTGGCGACGGTGTGGGCGCTCCAGGCTCAGACAGCAATCAAAGCCACCCGAGAGTGGGTTAAACTGAGCACAAACACGGAAAAAAGAAAACGAGCGAAAGGTGGATTTAAGCTCCTGGTTGGACTCCCAGTGTCTCCATAGAGACAGTGATGCCCCCCCCCACACTCCCCCACACCCCGCCCCCCCCACCCTGAGCGTCTTCCCACAGTCAACAATGGATTCCCACGTGTCCGAGCCGGTTCCAGACTCCAGGTGTCCAATTAGTGGAAGGAGGGTTTCCAGGACTTTCTCAGGCAGACGCAGAGATGAACCCAGCGTCTCTGCTCAGGTGTCCTCAAAGCAGCGTGTCCACTCTGAGGTCCAGGAGCTGTCCCCCTCCAGCTGCAGCCTATCACACACAGACACCTGGAACATGCTCTGCACCTTCATGTCTGCACCACTAACAGAAGGTTCCTGCGCCTCTGGAGACAGAATACGTCTCTGTCCAAGAAGGACGTCGCTGCAAAGGAACAGAGCTGAGAACTAATGAGGGCCCTCGAAACCGTTCTGAGACAACAGCAACAGACTCCAAAGAATGAGTGAACACATGAAATCAGACCGGCTCAGGTCGTTATATTGTTCTGCTGCACTGCTAATTATTCGCTTCATACCAAAATTAAATTAAAAAAAGGATATTTCTTATTCGAAGCGTTCAGCTTCACACTGCAATCTTAAATCTAGCACTTCCCGTTTTAAAATGATCTTCCTGCAAGGACAGAAACCTTCGTACCCTTGTTTCCTGCGACGATGTTCACAGAGCGGCAGAAACTCTGAGCAACCGAGGACGGACAAACAAACAGAGCTGACAGGAAGTCTGAGGACGGGTGTGTGGACGCAGATGTCCACACAAAGACGTCAGGTGCTGGCTGGGAGAGGATAATGTTCTCCAGGTGTTCAGGGAGACGGAGTGCAGACTCCAGGTGTCCCCACAGAGACGGTAGGACAGACGGTCCAGCCTTGGACGCAGCAGGGAGACACTCCCCTCTCCACATCTTTTTTTTTTGCAATAAAAGGTAATTTTCAAATTGGTCCGTAATTGCTGCATCCTGATGGATCAAAGCCGGGTTTTTAATGAGTGGTTGCAAACCAGGCGGTCTCCAAATATTCTCGCATGCAGCCAGAGGTTAAAGAACTGTTAATTACGCAGACCGAGCCGAGGGGAGGCCACTTCCTTTGACTTCACAGAGGAAATTTAGGAGGCATTTCATCTGCACGGCTCGAGCAGCGTTGGAGGTCTGCGCCTCGGCGTTCCGCAGCGTGTTGCAGGAGAGTGGCGCTCCAGGAGGAAGGTCAGGGAAACAGAGCTCATCTTCATCTCTGGCCTCAGCGTCTCACAGAAGATCCCTCAGCCCACCTCCTCCCATGTCAGAGCCCAGCAGCTCCAGACTGGGAACCAGTAACAGGAAAGAGTTCATTAGCACAAAAGCAACACGATGGAAGGTGTATGTTGAGCAGAGGAACCTGAAGGAATGGGAGCGTTAAGGTGCTGTCAGACTCTTCAGGAGGAGAGGTATTCACAGCATCCTCACTCCTTACATCCTCACCTCCTTACATCCTCACCTCCTTACATCCTCACTCCTTACATCCTCACCTCCTTACATCCTCACCTCCTTACATCCTCACCTCCTTACATCCTCACCTCCTTACATCCTCACTCCTTACATCCTCACCTCCTTACATCCTCACTCCTTACATCCTCACCTCCTTACATCCTCACCTCCTTACATCCTCACCTCCTTACATCCTCACCTCCTTACATCCTCACTCCTTACATCCTCACCTCCTTACATCCTCACTCCTTGCATCCTCACCTCCTTCCATCCTCACTCCTTTCCTTACATCCTCACTCCTTACATCCTCACTCCTTACATCCTCACTCCTTACATCCTCACTCCTTTCCTTACATCCTCACTCCTTACATCCTCACCTCCTTACATCCTCACTCCTTACATCCTCACTCCTTACATCCTCACCTCCTTACATCCTCACTCCTTACATCCTCACTCCTTACATCCTCACCTCCTTACATCCTCACTCCTTACATCCTCACCTCCTTACATCCTCACTCCTTACATCCTCACTCCTTACATCCTCACCTCCTTACATCCTCACTCCTTACATCCTCACCTCCTTACATCCTCACCTCCTTACATCCTCACTCCTTACATCCTCACTCCTTACATCCTCACCTCCTTACATCCTCACTCCTTACATCCTCACCTCCTTACATCCTCACCTCCTTACATCCTCACTCCTTACATCCTCACTCCTTACATCCTCACCTCCTTACATCTGACTTAAAGTCGGTGGTGTGCTGTTTATTCACTGGGCTGCATGGGAGAGTTTTCTGCCTCTAGATGCTGAACGACCTTCCTTTTACTCAGGAATCAAGAGCAACAATGTTGTATTGTGTCTCAGTTTAAAAAGGTGAAGAAGCGGAGCGCTCCTCCTCCTCCTCCTCCTCCTCCTCCTCCTCCTCCTCCTTCATCAGCACAGACTCCTCCGAGCAGCTGCTTGGACGCTGCTCGCTTCTCTTTGTTCAAGAGGAATTTCTGGCCTCATCGAGCCTCCGACTGTGACACGTAGCTGCCCCACGAACATGTGGCGGTGCAGCCGAGGGTGGATGGAGGCGCGTGGCGTCCAGCGGTCGATGGCGCTCAGCATCAGTCACGATGCATCATCTCACACTGCAGCAGATCTGTTTGGAGCAGGAGGAGAAGGGATGTGTGAGCCCCCCTCCCTCCCTCCCTCCCTCTTTTTCTCTCTCCCCCTCTCTCCCTCTCTCTCTCTCTTCCTCCACATAATTACCATGCATAGTCTCTCGCCCTTGTCTGCAGCATTCCCTCGTTTCTGATCTGCTTTAATTACCACCGGAATTTTAATTGGCGGGAGACAGCAAGGTGGCTGAGGTCATGCGCAGACACACACACACACACACACACACACACACACACACCCACATACTGACAAGCTAACAGCCTATAAGGTAAAGATGGAGAGATCATTAGAGGAGAGCGTTATCTGGGAGGAACGTATGCTGCAGTGCCATGTGGTGATTCACACTGATCTAATCACGGTTTATCTTCCCTCTGCTTCTAATCAATTTCATATTATATATCGGCCTGTCTGATGCATCAACTGTAACCAGTCTGTGAACACGCTCACACTGCGATGGGCTGATATGAAACCCGCTGGACGTCTTTTACATGAGGAAACGTCCGGACGTGATGACGGGGAATAAACGTCCGTAGCTGCTTAGTGAAGCCGGTTTAATGAACTCCATGTTTTCATCACGGCAGAATGACGTTTGTCTTTGACTGAAACTCACATTTCTAATCTTAAACATCTGATTTAACACGCTTTTTATTTTCCATCTCTTAAATCTATGGAAATCGAGCAGCTGTTTACTCACATGCACGCTCCCTTATAAACCCTGGACATTGTTGTACTTTTTAAATCAAATTTACTATTTCATTTTCTTTAACCTGAGTACATACAAACCCCCTCTTAAGTAGAGAAGCTCTCCTCTTCACGTGTGTGTTGATGATTGTTTGACCAGCAGTGCAGGTAGCAGGTCGGGTCCAGGAGGAAGGTCAGCGTCTCGTCTTCATTCATGAGACGAGCAGCAGCTTCACTCTCGCCTCCTCCGACTCTACACTAAATCAACTCTTTCATATGGAAATGCACTAATTGATTTCTTAAAATCCACATTAAAGCCGTGTATAATTGTGCTTGCTGTTTTGGAGCAATTAAAGCAGAATTTTCCCAACAGTTAATGACTATAATGGGATTTGCGTAATTGAGGCCCTGGTTGAATAAGCTTTGCCTCTTTTTCTTTTTTTTCTTTTTTTGGTCGAGGTTGATTCTCCTCCTCAGCGGAGCGAGGCGGAGGCCGTCCCAGCCCGCTGACCTCTGACCTTCACTGACAGAGGCTGACGAGCCTGGCGGCTGCTCGCCCCGGGCTGTGACCTCACGGTGACCTCACGGTGACATCACAGTGACATCACGGTGACATCACAGCTGCAGACGTGTTGCTCTCAGCCTCAGGAGGAGGAGAGCCGTGCAGCCTTTAGAAATCACGGATTCTCTTTTGATTCCCTGAAGGGAACGAGTTCCAGTCACAATGGAGCTCTGAACTAATCCAGCTGTTACAGATGTGGATTTTTTCAGAGGTAGATGGCATTTTAAGGTGATTATAACATGTGAATGATTTCATGATTCATTCATGATTTCATGTTGCTGCAGCTGAAGCAGAGGCCGCAGTAATATTTCATATAACTCTATCAGCTTCTAGTGAAACGTAGCTTTGTAACTTCATGAACTTCTGCAGGATTATCCCCCTGTCCACGGCTGGGACTTCTCTTTGCGTCGCTTTGTTTTCTGGAGTTTTGTTTTTGTTTGTCTCCAGTTTTCTGAGCTCCTGCAGCACCAGCAGAGAGTCTCGGCCTCATGGGAACTCCCGATACTCCGTAAAGAAACTGCAAAGAATGACTGATACTACTGTAACTGGAGTGTGTCAAATTAGAGAAAGATTAGAAAGAAACCCAAGAACTGTGGCAGATGTTGAGGCTGATATAGTGCTATAGTACAAAAAAATACAGATATTTATTTTTTTGTTCATTTATTTATTGAAATTTCCTGATTGTGGGAAGGTTAAAGGTTTATTCTATTCTACTGTATTTCTACTATTAGTGCAGCTGCTGTACAAGGCCATTTCTAATAGGAAATCTGCAGTTTTTTCATCAGAGAGAGTTCAGATTTTGTAGAGGAAACAAAGGAAGAAGAAGGAGAGGCAGAAATGGAGGAACAACAGTGGTCGGAGCTCTGTTTCACTAATCGCTGCAGCATCATGTATGTAACATGTGAGGGTTACGCTCTGACCTCCTGCTTCCCTCATGCAGATCCAGAGAGGAGTGTGTGTGTGTGTGTGTGTGTGTGTGTGTGTGTGTGTGATCTTTGGTCTTTAAATAGTTCCGCGGGGCCAGGAATAATCTATGGCCGGGCTGCTGGTTGTTTATGGCGCTGCTGGCACACTCGGCTGAGTTCTGGCTCGGCAGGATCAAATGTGATCCGGCCCCTCTGTGTCTGCCAGATTGGCTCTGTTTTCAGACTTATTTGACCTGCGAGTCTTCGTCTTTGAGCCGGTGAAGTTGAACAGAAAACTGTTTCAAAGATCAAATCGCAAAAAAAAAAAGAAAAGAAAAGAAAAGAGAAAACGGAGAACAAAGATGGCGCTGATGGTTTGTGTGCCCTCTGTCTCGTTCCAGCATCTACGGCTGCCCGCTGGCCAAAAAGAGGAAGGCTCTGGAAAAACAGCCACTGGAGCCCGCTGCCAAGAGGAGGCCCTTCCTCACCTCCTGCCCCGGGGAGGAAGAGGAGGAGGAGGAGGATGAAGAGGAGGAGGAGGAGGAGGACGTCGGAGTCTACGCCGGCTACGAAAACGATGCCATGGAGGTCGGGGAGGACGGAAAGGAGCACGGAGAGGTAGTGGAGGAGGACGAGGAGGACGAGGAGGTGGAGAGGGACGAAGACGGGGAGGTGGAGGACGAATTCTCGGAGGACAACGAGGAGCAAGAGGAGGAGGAGGAGGAAGAGGAGGAGGAGGAGGAAGAAGAAGAGGAGGTGGAGGTCGAGAGAACAGATGCCACGATGGAAGGAGAGCGGGCGGAGGAGGAGGAGGAGGAGGGAGTGTATGAGGAGGAGGAGGAAGAGGTGGAGGACGGCGACGACGAGGAGGAGCAGGAGGACGAGGGGGAGGAAGATGAGCAAGAGGAGGAGGAGGAAGAGGAGGAGGAAGATGAGGAGCAGAATGGTCAGCAAGGTGAGTGTGTCTCTGCTCCAGCTGCACATTCATGGACCGTAGAATGTTCCAGAATCTGATCAAGTGGATTAGATTAGATCAGATTAGTCTTTACTAGTCTAATCTGATCAGGAGGGTTAGATTAGATCAGATTAGTCTTTACTAGTCTAATCTGATCAGGTGGGTTAGATTAGATCAGATTAGTCTTTACTAGTCTAATCTGATCAGGTGGGTTAGATTAGATCAGATTAGTTTTTACTAGTCTAATCTGATCAGGTGGGTTAGATTAGATCAGATTAGAGTCTTTACTAGTCTAATCTGATCAAGTGGGTTAGATTAGATCAGATTAGAGTCTTTACTAGTCTAATCTGATCAGGAGGGTTAGATTAGATCAGATTAGTCTTTACTAGTCTAATCTGATCAAGTGGGTTAGATTAGATCAGATTAGTCTTTACTAGTCTAATCTGATCAGGTGGGTTAGATTAGATCAGATTAGAGTCTTTACTAGTCTACAATGATTTTAGAATGATTTTTAAAAAAAGAAGTTCTCTGATCTCAGGTTTCAAATGTTTATACAGTTTATTCAGAAATTAGGACAAAAAAAAAGAAACGAAATGAAATCAAAGACTTGTAACAGGCACCAAACGGATCGATTAATTGAGAAATGTATTTATTTAAATATGAATAGAATATAAGTATTTATTCATATTATATATTATGTTATAGAAATGTATGATACAATATAAATGTATTTCTAAGCAACTTTTTCTTTAATGGTCGGCAGTTTTTGATCGATAAGTTACAGCTCTAATGATTACGATGCCAAAGGTGAAAAGAGGAGAAAAAAACAAAAACCGAGGAACTGGAACTGGACCTGGAACTGGAACTGGAACTGGACCTGGAACTGGACCTGGAACTGGAACTGACAAATTATGCTGAAGAATGTGAGCGGCGTTAGGGCGGGCGGCCGGACAGAAACCTGCCTAAATGTTGACGAGGCCGTTAACGAGGCGACAGCTCTAACGAGCGGCTCGTTAACGGCCGCTCCGAGGTCAGACGTCCGCCTGCTGGGAGCAGACCAGCCCTCCGGAGCGTTCCCAGTCCTCCCAGTGAGCAGTGCTGGGAGGGAAAAAAGTGGAACAATGACATGTAAAAATTATTCATCGTCATTGTGAGGGTTTTAAACAAAGAGGAGAAACCCTGACCCCATGTGACCATGTGAATAATGGCAGTAATTACTGTATTCTAATAGTAATTACAGCGGCTATTAGAGCGCTCGCTCTCCTGGAAAGCGTTAGCGGCGTCACAGGTCACAGCGCTCCGAGCCAGTCAGGTCGGAGGAGACCTTTTCTTCTCCTCTTCCTCGTCTCACTCTCTGTGGGTGCTAGGAGTCAGATGTGTTGGGAGGACTGGAGCTCGACCCGCTCTCTTACTGGAGGTAAACACGGGACCTGCTGCTAACGCTGAAGCTATGAACTCTGGTTTCATCAGAAGTACCTCAGTCTGTTTCTCACAGCCTTTATTACAATCCTGAAACATTACACAGATTTGGCTCCTCTCATGCTGATCTGGCAACCACATGTAGCCCTCACTCTGATTGGCGGGTCACATTCAATCATACAGAGCTGCTTAAAGCCAGGTAAAGTCACGGGAAGCCCTGTTTAGTTATGTTAAGCTACAAGGTCATGTGATCATTTATGTGAGTGGCAGGCAATCCGAGTGAAGCCTGTGGTTGCCAGATTAGCATGAAAGGAGCCAGATCTGTGCAGAAAGAGTGTGATATTCTCACAGCTTCTATACAAACCGTCAGGTCAGAGAAACTCTGAGGCGTTTCTGATGGAACCAGAGTTCATAGCTTCAACATGAACAGCGGTTCTCGGTGCTGTAGCACTGGGTGGCTGTGGCCCTGGTTCAGACTGGTGTCCAGTCTGTGTCTGAGCTGTGCTGGTGAGAGACCAGTCTGTGGCGGAGCAGATGCTCTGAGCTCTCCCGCCCGCCTCGCTCCCCTCCCTTCACCCCAACACCCCCGTGTCCTCAATCGCTTCTGACAGCGCCTCACGAATAATCGGGCGAGGAGCTCTGCTGAGTTATTAACTCCCCCCACCTCCCCCTGCTCCCCCCACCTCCCCCCGCTCCCCTCCCCTCCTCGTCTCAGCGGACGTGTCACATGCGCTCTGCCTCGGCTTCTCCTCCTGAGAATATTTATGGCTCCCGATTCGGAGCGCCCCCCCCCCCCTTCATTTTCCCTGCTCTCATTCGCCGTCTCTCTGTCCCCAAAACCAACAGCGAGGCTTGGCTCTGGGTTGTGTGTTTTTTTGTGAGTAAACAGTGGGCTCATAATTGGGGGAGGGATGTTTCCAGATAATGTATTCAGAGATATATGAGGAGGATCGGAGCTCGTCTGCTCTTATTAGAGACGGCACGCAGCTTCATTTCCTCCCCTCCTTCATCTCCGGGAGTTTGATTCTATAAATGAGAGGATAGTTTCATTATCTACAAAATGAATCCGTTTTTCTCCTTTTGACCAATTATCCAGTGTTTACAGAGACTGGTAGCGAGGGTGTGAGAGCGGCTCACCTGAGCCAGGTCACATCTGGAATCACATCTGCAGCTGCAACAGCTGATCCAGAGATAACATGATTGACAGCTACTCTAATGATTGTTTCATCGATATAAGCATTTCATATTTTTGTTGAGAATTACTTCAAGAAATGAAATGAAATTTTCTGATCTCAGCTTCTTAAATGTGATTATTTTCTGGCTTTATGTAGTTCCAGTTTGAGTTTTTGTGAGATGTATGTAATGTGATCTACATTGTTATTATTATAGTATTGAGATCACTGATCTTTGACTTGCTGAAGCTGGGATTGACGATTCATGGAACCAAACAACTTATCAAACAAGGAAGTAACCGACGCGGGATGTGATTACTAAATTGGTTTGTTGGGGCTCGTCATTGGTCAGACTGAGCCTCAGTCACATGATGCAGACGTGGACACGCCCCCCCACAGCAGAGACGTTAACAGGTTATAAACAGGTTATAAAATGTCATGGAAACACTGTGTTTTGTTCTCTCTGTCTGTCCAGTAGAGACCCACTACAAACCCAGTGGACAATCAAAGGTTTCGACTGTGAAGGACGACAACAACAACAGCTGCATGGTGGGCGGGGTCGGGGTCGGGGCCGGGGGCGGGGAGGAGTACGAGAACTACGACGAGCTGGTCGCCAAGTCGCTGCTCAACCTGGGCAAGATCGCCGAGGACGCGGCCTACCAGGCCATGACCGAGTCCGAGATGAACAGCAACTCGTCCAACAGCGCCGGCGAGGACGAGGACGAGGACGAGGACGAGGGCAGCGACCCGGGCGACAGGAAGGGCGAGCTGAGCGTGGACCTGGACAGCGACGTGGTGCGAGAGACCGTGGACTCCCTGAAGCTGCTGGCGCAGGGCCACGGCGCCATGCTGCCCGAGGACGGCTACCCCGAGGGCGCCCTGGGCGAGGAGGGCGGGGCCAGCGGGCCGGCCACCCGCCGCCACCAGGACCAGGAGAGCGAGGAGGAGGTGTGTCTCAGCAGCCTGGAGTGTCTGAGGAACCAGTGCTTCGACCTGGCCAGGAAGCTCAGCGAGTCCCAGAGCTCCGAGCGCTCCGGCCTGCACAGCCAGCTGCAGAGTCCCCCCGACCAGCAGATGATGCAGAGCAGGTAGGACAGATCTACAGAACACAGATCTGCAGCACAGTACGCAGATCTACAGTACTCAGATCTACAGCACAGTACGCAGAGCTACAGTACAGTATGCAGAGCTACAGTACACAGATCTACAGCACAGTACGCAGAGCTACAGTACACAGATCTACAGCACAGTACGCAGATCTACAGTATGCAGATTTACAGTACACAGCTTTACACAGAAAGAAGTCTGCAGAGAAAAGCAGATCATCTTTTTTAAAACTGTCTTTTGGTTGAATGTCTCAGCTGATCTGAGGTCAGTTGTCTGTACATTTAATTTGATGCAGGTGTGATGGAGACGTGATGCAGGTGTGATGCAGGTGTGATTCAGGTGTGATGCAGCTGTGATTCAGGTGTGATGCAGCTGTGATTCAGGTGTGATGCAGGTGTGATGCAGGTGTGATGCAGGTGTGATGGAGGTGTGATGCAGGTGTGATACAGGTGTGATGGAGGTGTGATGCAGGTGTGATGGAGGTGTGATGCAGGTGTGATGCAGGTGTGATACAGGTGTGATACAGGTGTGATACAGGTGTGATGCAGCTGTGATTCAGGTGTGCTGCAGGTGTGATGGAGGTGTGATGCAGGTGTCCCCTGTCCTCCAGGTACGACAGCTGCCAGCAGGGGGACTCTCGTCCTCTGGACCGCAGCTACTCGGACATGGCCAACCTGCTGAAGCTGGAGGAGCAGCTGAGCCCGGCGTCCCGCGGCTACCCGCCCAGCTGCAGCCAGGAGGGGGACGAGGACACCACGTCGGTGGCCTCGGACCGCTCCGACGAGACCTTCGACATGGCCAAGGGCAACCTGTCCCTGCTGGAGAAGGCCATCGCCCTGGAGTCGGAGCGCGCCAAGGTGATGAGGGAGCGCATGGGGCCGGAGCAGGTGTTCCAGCGCAGGGAGCACCACCACCACCACCACCACCACCACCACGGAGCACGGCTCAGCGACGAGCGCAAGTCCCGCCTCCACCACGACGGCCTCAAGAGGGCCTACTACCCCAAAGGTAGGGGCTGTCTGCCTGCCTGCCTGTCTGCCTGCCTGCCTGCCTGTCTATCTGCCTGTCTATCTGCCTGTCTGACTGTCTATCAGTTAATCCATGTGTATGTCGGTCAGTCTTTCTGTCTATTTATGTATCTGTTGTTCTATATGTCTATGCGTCTATCTGTCTGTATGTCTATCTATCTGTCTATCTATCTATCTATTATCTATCTATCTATCTATCTATCTATCTATCTATCTATCTATCTATCTATCTATCTATCTATCTATCTATCTATCTATCTATCTATCTATCTATCTATCTATCTGTCTGTCTGTCTGTCTGTCTGTCTGTCTGTCTGTCTGTCTGTCTGTCTGTCTGTCTGTCTGACTGTCTGTCTGTCTGTCTGTCCATCCGTCCACTAGCTCTCTCTTGTATCATCCCTCCATCCTGTAGCAGTTTCATTTTTAACTATATCTGCTGTGGCTCGTTGATGTTTATTTGTCCACGTGGTCTCACATTCAGATATTTTACATCTGGGAGAGAGAGAGAGAGAGAGAGAGAGAGAGAGAGAGAGAGAGAGAGAGAGTTTATTTTCTCTCACTCCTGGACTATTTTTACCTCTCTGACTGGACTTCCAGAGGCAAATTTAGCTTCGCTCAGTCGGAGACGGAGAGAGTGGCTCAGCTCTATCAGACAGGGCCCAGTCATCTGTCTGCCTATCTATCTATCTATCTATCTATCTATCTATCTATCTATCTATCTATCTATCTATCTATCTATCTATCTATCTATCTATCTATCTATCTATCTATCTATCTATCTATCTATCTATCTATCTATCTATCTATCTATCTATCTATCTATCTATCTATCTATCTATCTATCTATCTATCTATCTATCTATCTATCTAGACAAAACAAACATGGATCTGCTTGGTTTGTCTGCCTCCACCCTGTGGACCTGGGGTCAGTGTGAGAGGGGTCTTCCTCTCGTCTTCCTCTCGTCTTCCTATCGTCTTCCTCTCGTCTTCCTCTCGTCTTCCTCTCGTCTTCCTCTCGTCCTCCTCTCATCTTCCTCACTGATCCTAAGCCTGCCCACTGCAGCAGCAGCCTGAGGCCAGAGGCAGAGGGAGGAGAGAGCAGACGGAGCTGCAGCTCTGACGGAGCTCTCCTCCTCCCTGACATGCTGCAGGTGTCTGGGCAGGATGAGCCTGTGACTCCTCGCTCCTCAAACCAGTTCAACCGCCATCGTCTCACCACGGCTGGACGCCGCGGCCCAGGAGATGATGGCCACTCGTGTTCTGCTTTCAGGACCAGCGCTGGGCTTTTTCTTTCACCCTTTTTTTTTTTTTGCAGATGCACGGTCTTTCCCTCTGACAGCAGCTTATGTTGTTAAAATAGGCCGGTGTGGGAACATCAGACGGCCCGGCCTGTCAGGCATGAGTAATGGCAATCTGCACGGCCTGTTAGGAGAGCAAATCCATCTGTGGGACGCTATCTGTGCCCTATTTCTCCAAATCCACTCATAGCATCTCTGCCACCACGGGGGGGGGGGGGGGGGGGGCAGGAGGGAAGAGGAGGGAGGAGGCTGCTCCATTAGTGCAGCTGTGGTAGGACGTATGGACCTTCTACATGTTTATTTGATCTGGAGGAGATCCTGTCACTTATGGATCTGCAACTAAGCTGCAGAATGCGTTCAGCTGCAGTTCCTCCAGCCGCCACTCTCCTCTGCATTAAAGCCTTCAGGCTGCGTCTGAGGCCTGCAGCTTCACTAAAGCTCCTCGGCTCCTCGGCTCCTTGGCTCCTCGCCTCCTCGGCTCCTCACCTCCTCGCCTCCTTGACTCCTCGGCTCTGTCCTGGAGGTCTCCTAACAAGTGGACAGGTCTTCTACTGTCCACTGCTCCACAGCACCCAGAAGCTCGATGCTGAGTGACAGCTCACTCCACCTCCTCTCCTCACCTCTCTCTCCTCTTACACTGTTAGGTTGACTAGTTACTACCTGTAGGAGCTGGGAGGAGGAGTGTCCTATGTACTCTATCTACCTGCTGACACAGGATGGATGTGACAGACCTAATGACTGCTCCATTTCACTGTTTCCAGGTCCTACAGACACGATTCTTAAATAGAGTTTTGAAAATCTGGAAAAGTCTCAGAATTTTAAAGCATCATTTTCCAAGTCCTGGAGAAGTCATGGAAAAACCAGGTGGAAGTCTGAGGGGTGGGCATGTCCTCCCAGATCAGGCCAGAAGCCAGACCTGGCGCCCGTACAGGATTCAGGGAGGCCACTGAGCGTCCTTGAAAAAGCAGCATTCACCTCCCGGTCTCCCTGTCTCACTGTCTCCCTGTCTCACTGTCTCCCTGTCTCACCATCCTCCTGCTCTTCCTGCTCCCTTCTCCTCCTGCCCTCCCTCCCCTGCCCTCCCTGCTCCTCCTGCTCCCCTGCCCTCCCTCCTCCCCCTGCTACCCCTGCTCCTCCTGCTCGCCTGCCCTCCCCTCTCACCTTGCTCCCCCTGCTCCTCCTGCTCCCCTGGCCTCCCTCCTCCCCCTGCTCCCCCTGCTCCCCCTGCTCCACCTGCCCCCTGCTCCTCCTCTGTCCAGACTCCTCCAGAGGGGAGAAGAAGGAGAGCAAGTGTCCGACGCCGGGCTGCGACGGGACCGGCCACGTGACGGGTCTGTACCCGCACCACCGCAGCCTGTCCGGCTGTCCTCACAAAGACCGCGTCCCGCCTGAGAGTAGGTCCCTGCTGGGTGCTGCACACACACACACACACACACACACACACACACACACACACACACACACACACGGCCTGAGAAGAGCCGGTCTGACAAGTCCCCGGAGCGTCAGCTGAGAGGGAGCACATTCTGCTCAGACCATGTCAGAAGTCCCATCTGGTGTGTTGAAAAAATATTTTATTTAATTCAACCTTCTACGGCGGCGCGTTGCCCCCGGGCAGCAGACCAGCCTCCACGATGCGTCACTGTAGGGAACCAATGACCAGGCTGTCATCCGTCACATGACGTTCAGGACGCCATCTTGAAGCCCTGTTAGCATCAACAAAACAAGAAGCATCCGAAAGAACGAGATATTCCACAGTAAAATTGCACAGATGCAAGATTAATGTCTTAAAATAAAAGCGACTTTTCTAGGATTTTGAGGACGTCCAGGTGCTTTGACTGAAGCTGTAGTTGGATGTTAAGTCTCCTACAAGACTCCAACATGGTCCTAATAGTTACAATTCAGTTTTCTCAGCTCTTTGAATCAGATGTAGAAACAGTTGAGTCTCCTCCTCTGTCCATCTGGTCTGAAGGGAACTGGTCATGTGACCCCTACGTCAGGTCACGTGACCTGGAGATGTGAACAAAGTGTTTCCATCACACTTTGAGATCAGCTTCTAGATGGACACGTCTGGAGGAGCAGCTCAGGAGAGGAGCTGTGTATTTGTAGTATTAGAGAGGAGTTTTTTGTCTCCATCACCAGTTTTTTCTGGTGGTATTCATGTTTTGGGTTGATGGGTTAGGGTTAGGGTTACACTACACGCTCCACTTAAAACCATCACCTCATGGGACTTCAGAAGCTGCGTACGGAGCATTAACAAGATGAAGCTGATCCTGGTGCAGAGTGGCTCTGACCTCCAGTCTGCTGAGGGCCCTCCCAGCAGGCCGGCCTCCTGGTGGCCTGTCAGACTGATCCATCACACTCCACGTTTGGAAATGTCGGGCATGTTTGTCTGTGTGGCCGCACCTGTCTGCATCCCGGCCTGCCCCGCATGATTGACACACTTTATTTCTCTGTGTTGGTTTTGTGCTGGGTGGAGACGCAGGTGGTTTGTGTCTCACACTCAGAGTGAAGCTCCTTCACTCTCCTCAAGGTTTGGCTCCAGGTTTCTGTGGATCCACTGGATTCCAGATTCAATTGTTGCGCTCGTCTTCTTCGGTTCCTTTGGTGTGTAAAACAAACCAGTCAGTGTGGAGCAACCAGCACTGGGACTGGTGTGAAGACACTGGTGCTCTCCTGTTTGCCTCCCTTCCATTTCCTGCCGCCCTCCTCCTCTCTTCCTTTCTTCCTTTCTTCCTTTATTTCTTTTCTTCCTCGTCCATGTCTGTGTTGTGGGTTTAGTTTCTGTGTTGCTGACGTCAGGCTGCTTTCACCAACATCCAGACACACACACACACACACACACACACACACACACACACACACACACACACACACTGAGCTCACAGTAGATTATGTGACGTTCATCAGAGCAAAGCTGCAATCCCAACCACAGATGAGAAAGAAGAAGAGGAGGAGGAGGAGGAGGAGGAGGAGGAGGAGGAGTAGGAGGATAGAATACAATTGACAATATTCCAGAAAAGTTTCTCAGGAGATATGATTTTAGATCTGAAAGGTTTTGAGAAATAAGTCAGAGTTTAGTGAAGAGATGTGAAAACGTTTGATTGAAATACACTTCAGATTAGATGATGAGTCCACAGCGTACAGGTGCATCAGTGGTCTCAAAGTTCCCAGTACCAGTGTTCCCAGTGGGATTCAGCAAATGGTCATTTAAAAATGAATATTTATAAAACTAATCAAACTAATCAAACCAGTGACCAGAGTGCTGCAGAGCAAAGATAAAACAATAACAGGAAAAAAAACTGTTAAATAAATGTTAATAAAACTCAATAACAATAAAAACACAATAAAAACAAAAACAACTACAAACATCTCAAAGTCAGTTCGATTGAGAACATTTTAACATAATAAATAATATATATATATAGAGAGAGAGATAGAGGTTTATCAACTACATATATGCAAATTGGGATTTCGATGATGAAACATAGATAGATATATATCTATATATATAATATATATTATATATATAGATATATATCTATATATATAATATATATTATATATATAGATATATATCTATATATATAATATATATTATATAGATATAATAAATCATGTAATTAATAATGAAAACTGTGACTACAGATACAGACACACCTGTGTGTATGTATTTATATATATATATATATATATCAATATATCTCTATATATCTGTATATATCTATATATACACACACACACACACACACACAATCTCTCCCTCTTCCACCGTGTGCAGCGTCATCGGGAGATTTTCACAGCGCATAAAAAATGAAAAACGAGGGAAAACTTCTTGCTTCCAGTTTGTTCTCGTCTCATGAAATTTCATGACGATGGAAATGCAAACGAGACTCGTGTTTCCCCAGCAGGAAAGGATTACATGCAGCCGACATGCCTGGGAACAGACACCAGGCAAATCCTGATTCTCTGCAACCTTCTGTGACAGAAATCCTTCCAGGAGACCCCAGAAACGCTGAGGGGACCCAGACACCTCGCTCGCTAGGAGCACGCTCCCTGACCACACCTGCTCTTTGCAGCAGAGTCACGTGAATCCTTTCCTGGTGCTCGAGTCTGCGCTGCCTGCTCTGCCTCGCTGTGCGTCTTCTTCGTTGGTGCTGGTGCGGCTGTGACCTGTGCATGCCTAACCGTGGTAGCTGATCGCTGGGTAACTCTCCTGTCTGCTCCTAACCCTGGCTGTCTCTCTCACCTCTTCCTGTCTGTCAAAGTCCTTGCCATGTATGAGAATGTTTTAAAGTGCCCCACGCCCGGCTGCTCTGGACGGGGTCATGTCAATAGCAACAGGAACTCGCACCGCAGGTGAGTGAGCGTCCCTCCCAGCGCGGCCCGCTCTGTTTCAGCCGTCGCTCTGCTTGTTGTGTTCTGCAGCGCCTCCTCCTTTAGAACGACACTAGGACGGCTCTCTGCTCCTAACATAGAAGCTATGGGACACTGGTTTCAGCACAAATGCCTCGGTCTATTTTTCAGCCCTTTAGCGGATATGACGCTCTGTTTCTGCACAGATCTGGCTCCTTTCATGCTGATCTGGCAACCACACATAGGCTGCATCCTGATTGGCTGTCCTGTCTGCCACACACATCAACGACCATGTGATCTTAAGTGACTTAAACTGGTTCTACATGACTGTACGTGACTCCACATTCCTTCATGAACAACACTGGCTCTCAGCCAGCCTCTGAACTAATACCATTAACATTACTTACTATTCTCATGAAGGTTCATGACTTCTTCATGCAGACCTGGCTTTACTTCGACTGGCTGCATCGTCTGACACATGACCTGCCTTTACGTGACTCTACTTCATGTGATTTTATGTGACTTGGAGCGTACATGACTCTACATGACTCCTCGTTCCTGGTCCTCAGTAGCTCCTCAGCTGGTTCTCCTTCACTCAGTGGTACCTGGAGCTCTGCTGCAGCTATGGAGCCATGCTCCACATCCTGGACCAGAGACTGAGGAGGAACCAGAGGAGGAACCAGGAGCAGAGACACTGACATTTCAGCACAGACTGAACACCAAACTGCTGCAGACTCTCAGTCCTGTCCTTCAGGCCCTCAGCTGGGCCGAGGTTACATCACACTACATCTCTGTTCAGATTTCATTAGTTGTAGCCTGAAGCTAGAAAAGACTCTCCTTTAAAAAGCATGAATGAAGCAAAATCCATCAGCTGTCCTCAAGGAGAGTCCCACTTCCAGCTGTCACACACCTGGATCTGGACCAGGTCAGCCGTGATGTCTCATTCTTCATGCTGGGGCGTGTGTGAGCCGTGGCCTGGTTCCTCCAGGTCTGAAGACCAGGACCACGGTTCTCCTGAGCGTCCTGCAGAGAGGAACGCTGGGAAGGTTCCTGGTTTCAGGCTCAGACCACTTCTTCTTCTGCTCCTTTAGCTGCGACTGAGCTGAAGGTGTGTCTGCAGCATCGTTCAGCTCTGCTGCTGCTTAGCAGGCAGAGAGCGTCACATGCCCCCCCACCACACACACACACACACACACACACACACACACACACACATACACACACTCATATTTTTAAATTATGTAATGTGATTAGGATTCACACTCATTTTCTCACATACGAGGAGCCTGAGATCACACACAAACACACACACACACACACACACAGTTCTATGTACAAAAATTCTTGCTGGAACACACACTGACTGCTCTCTCCTCTCTCTCTCTCTCACACACACACACACACACACACACAGTAAGACACTTACAAATTAGCTCACAGACAGCAGCACACGTGCGCTGGCAGACAGAGCAGCACACACACACACACACACACACACACACACACACACACACACGCGCGCTCAGACGTGGCTGCAGGGTGTGTTATGTAGCACAGCTCCGTTGGGACAGGAAACAAAGCACCAGCTAGTTAGCTTAGCCGTGGTTAGCACAGCTTTCATGTCTGCCAGTCGCCATGGAAACGCCTCCATAGCAGCAGCAGCCGCAGCCACTGTGCTGCTCTGTCGCACGCACACACACACACACACACACACACACACACACACACACACACACACACACACACACACACACACACACTCACACACACACACACACACACTCAACATCCTTAAAAATGTGGGTTTACTGTATGTGTATGTGTGTGTGACAGCAGCAGGGGTTCTTTCCCACTGCCTGTGTGTGTGTGTGTGTGTGTGTGTGTGTGTGTGTGTGTGTGTGTGTGTGTGTGTGTGTGTGAGGTGATGGGGATCTGACACACAATTATAGTTCTGAGCGTCTCCCCTTCTTTTCACACCAGCGTCTCCTAAACGAGCGTCTGTCCAATCAACACCTGCTATAATTAGACGTTCAGCCGTCGAACGTGTGCCGTCAAACTGTCCCAAAATGTAAAAAAAAAAAACAAAAAACTGCCACCCGACGCGGTCCGGTCCCCTCAACCAGCTGTAAACCAGTCTGCGTGGCTGTAAACCAGTCACAGTGTGAGTTTGTAAACCTGTCCAGGAGTCAGTAAACCAGTAAAGCAGGCGTCATAAAGTAGGCCATTTGAAATCCATAATTCATCCTCGCTGACAGCTCAGCCGCGCTTCATTCAGAGCCAGATGCTGTGTGTGTGTGTGTGCGTGTGTGTGCGTGTGTGTGCGTGTGTGTGTGCGTGTGTGTGTGCGTGTGTGTGTGTGTGTGTGTGTGTTCCATACAGTATGTAACCAGGCCGGGTGCTCTGTCTCTGCCCCCCCAGTCTGTCTGGCTGTCCCATCGCTGCTGCAGAGAAGATGGCCAAGGTCCATGAGAAGAGCCACCCGAGCGACGCGGGCAGCAAGACCAATCAGACGTCAGACCGCGTCCTCAGGTACCGCCCCCCCCCGCAGAGGCCCCTCCCCCTCACACGCCTCCTGGAGCGCCTGGACACGTGCATGTGTAGCGAAGCTGCAGCTAAACATTGCTGTTCACTGTGGTTTAGCTAACGAGCTGGTGGTTAGCGTGAGGTTCTCAGCAGGACTAACCTGACGTTGGTCTAATGAAACCTGGAGACATTCCCATGAAACCAGCTGAGATCTGAGGAGTTTACGCTGCTTTTCTCAAGAATGACTGTCAATGAATGATTCACTAAGTTGCTGTTAATTACTTAATTATTGAAATAGTCGATTCATTGATCCATTTTTGCCGCTCTAAGATGTATCACAATAATAATAATAATAATAATAATAAGTGTGTGTGTGTAACAGTAATTCTATTTACCACGTAGACACATAGTGATGCAGGTCAGATGTTCAGATGTGAGCAGGTAGTGTCGGCTTGTCAAACGCCTTTGGAAGGTGGAAGATTAGATTCAAGTTTTCCTGCTGGGGTTGATAATCCACTTCCTTCAATCCAAACTTCACTTGTAATTCTACTTCCTGTTTGCAGGGAGCAGGATTCAGATTCCTGGGATTGAACTGGAATTCTCCCGTCTGTTTTTCAGGCCCATGTGTTTCGTCAAGCAGCTGGAGATCCCTCAGTACGGCTACAAGAACAACGTTCCCACCAGCACGCCGCGCTCCAACCTGGCCAAGGAGCTGGAGAAGTATTCCAAGACGAGCTACGACTACGCCGGCTACGACGGCCAGCACGGCAGCTACGGGAAGAGAGGCCTGGCCGCCAAGTCCCAGCACGGCCGGGACACGTCCCCCAAGGGCTACGACGGTAGGGACGCCCCCCCCACCGCCTCTCTTTGTTGCAGACAGCCTGGTCCTCCTGCTCTCAGAGACGCTGGGAGGGAGGAATCTGTCCCAGCGGCTGCTGGGAAGAAGCACAAACACCAGAATGTGAACAACATCGTCAGAACGGAGCAACACATCGTTATTTCTCTGAAACATGTGACACTGACAGCCCCTAATTCCATCTTCTGCTTATTGATTCACCCCCCCCACCCCTACCCACCCACCCCCCTTCACCCACACCCAGCCCCCCCATTCTGGTAGATATGAGAGGGAAAAGACACCATCTGAATTCATGATGTATCCGCTCCAGGTTCCTCCTGCCATTTCTTTGTCTTTCTGATGGCAATAAAACCCCTGAAACGGTCCCACGAAGGGGGATTTCTATTCATTTTCCTATTCTACAGAGAACATTTTGTACTTGATGACAAAGGCTAGACAACACACACACACACACACACACACACACGCACACACACGCACACACGCACACACACGCACACACACGCACACACGCACACACACGCTCAGCTCTCAGTGTATTCTCTTTGTTAGAGCAGTGGAAGCGCCGGTGTTTTCCGCCTCTCCACATGGCTGGAGTGAGAGCAGAGCAGAGTTTTATGGAAATGCCAGGCTGAGAGGCTGCCTGGATGGAGGGATGAGGAGGAGGAGGAGGAGGGAGGAGGTGCAGATGGAGGGATTGTGAAACAGGAGAGAGATAATGGAGGCGAGCCCTGTTTCTTTGGCTGGGAGCCATTAGCGAGACGCAGGCAAAGAGGGAGGTTTCTCTCTCTTTCTCTCTCTATCTCTCTCCCTCTCTCTCTTTCTTTCGCTCGCTCTCTCTCTCTTTTTTTTCCAGACGAGGTGTCAGCGCTCCAATCCGTCACGACTCGCTCCCTCCTCTCCAACATCCTTCCCTCCATCAGCTTCACTCCATCCTGCTGAGCCCCGATCACCATCACACCAGCAGGCGCTCCCTCCCTCCCTCCCTCTCTCCCTCCCTCTCTCCCTCCCTCCCTCTTCTTTGTCCCTGCAGACTCTCCTCTCTTTTCACCTCTGCCTCTCGCTCTTTCACTCTTTCGCTCTTTCCCTCTGACTCTGCCCGTCTCCTTGTCCACTCGCAGTCTGCAGCTTCCTGTCTGCCAGACAGCGTCCAACACTATCTATCTATCTATCTATCTATCTATCTATCTATCTATCTATCTATCTATCTATCTATCTATCTATCTATCTATCTATCTATCTATCTATCTATCTATCTATCTATCTATCTATCTATCTATCTATCTATCTATCTATCTATCTATCTATCTATCTATCTATCTATCTATCTATCTATCTATCTAGAGAGGAGAGAGGAGAGGAGGCATCTATCTCTCGATCAACATTGTTCTCCATCATAATTGAACACCTAATCAATTAATCTCTGCCTCTCTCCCTCCTTCCCTCTCTCTTTCTACCTCTGTCCCTCTCCTTCTCCCTCTCTCTCCCTCCCTCTCTCTCCCTGCATTCCTCTCTCTCCCTCTCTCTCTCCCTCTCTCTTGCCCCCCTCCCTCCATCCCTCTCTCTCTCTCCCTCCATCCCTCTCTCTCTCCCTACACCCCCTCCCTCCATCCCTCTCTCTCTCTCCCTCCATCCCTCCCTCTCTCGCTCTCCCTCCCCCTCTCTCTCTCTCTCTCCCTTCACCCCCCCATCCCTCCATCCCTCTCTCTCTCTCCCACCACCCCCCCTCTCCCTCCATCCCTCTCTCTCTCCCTCCACCCCCCCTCTCCCTCCATCCCTCTCTCTCTCTCCACCCCCCCCCCCCACCCCCCCCCCCATCCCTCCCTCCCTCTCCCTGCAGTGAGCTGGTTAAACATGTGATTGTGTTCAGGTTCAGAAATCCCCAAAACACGAGTCACCACCACGCAGCCCCTATCAAACAGGGCAAATGGAGCATTTGATGGGGGACTATTTTCAGCTGCGGATTAATCCACATTTGGTGCTCTACTGAGTTTCTGTGGCTGCAGGCGACATGTGTGTGTGTGTGTGTGTGTGTGTGTGTGTGTGTGTGTGTGTGTGTGTGAGCATGCTAATGGAGGAGCATGTCAGCCAGAGCAACAGTGTCTCTCTGATGTGTTTTTAATAGTTTTTGGACAACAGAGTGTCAGAGGAGGACGCCACGTCGGCCTGCATATCCCCCTGTCTTCATCACCTTCTCTTATTTTATTTTATTTTATTTTATTTTATGTTTTGCATATTTTAAATGCAACAGAAGTTCTGTGTGTAATTTTAGACCCTCTTTAATAATCCATCTGCTGCACAGTTTGGCCCAACGCCAGCATCAATCTCACAAATCAACCATACGTGTGTGTGTGTGTGTGTGTGTGTGTGTGTGTGTGTGTGTGTGTGTGTGTGTGCGTGTGCGTGTGTGTGTGTGTGTGTGTCTCCCCCCCGCAGCCAAGCGCTACTGCAAGACGTCGAGCCCGGCCAGCAGCACGACCAGCAGCTACGCTCCCAGCAGCAGCAGCAGCCTGAGCTGTGGAGGAGGAGGAGGGGGAGCAGGAGGAGGAGGAGGAGGAGGAGGGGGGAGCAGCGCCAGCAGCACCTGCAGCAAGAGCAGCTTCGACTACACCCACAGACATGGAGGCCGCACACATGGCCGCCACCGCCATCCTCAACCTGTCCACACGCTGCAGGGAGCTGCCCCACGCTCTGGGAGGGAAGCCCCAGGACCTGCTGAGCCAGGTGCACACACACACACACACACACACACACACATACTGTCATACACACACGCGCACTGTCATACACACACACACACACACATACTGTCCATACACACACGCGCACTGTCATACACACACACACACACATACTGTCATACACACACACGCGCATTGTCATACACACACACACACACACACACACAGACACACACAGACACACACACATACACACACACACACTGTCATACACACACACACACAGACACACACACTGTCATACACACGCACACACACACAGACACACACACTGTCATATACACACACACGGCAAGAAGAGAGCACATCACCATCCATCCATCCATCCAACCATAGATCTTTCCATCTATCATCTCTTCTTCCTTCCATCCATCCAACTACTGATCTCTCATCTATCCATCGTCTGTATGCCCATCTATCCATTATCCATTATAAGTATCAATACATCTTTATATCCATCTTGCTATCATCCTTCTCTCCATCATTCCCATCCATTATCCATACACTCGTCTTTCTGTCATTCACCCATCCATCCATCCAGCTGTCGGTCTATCATTATCCATCTATCATCCATCCCTCCATCTATCCAGTGGATGATCCAATGAGAGAGCAAATAGTGTTCAATGACCTGATGGTGATGGGACGTCTCCCCCCCCCCCCAGAGTCCGGTGGGGGAGCTGGAGGACAGTGGGGCGGTGGACGTGTCGGGTCAGCCGGGGGTCCGGAGGGCAGTGGCACCGTGCTGACCCCCCTGCAGCCCATGTCCCCCCAGCGGCAGGCGCTGCTGAGCAGCCGCTGCTACCAGCTGAGCGAGGCCGACTGCTGGGACCTGGCCCGTCGACTACACCAAGATCAAGCGGCTCGGGGACGAGCCGGACCACAAGGAGGTAAGCGGAAGGTCCAAGTTTGTCCTCCGGGGGGTTCGCTCCCCAGAGTCTGTCCTTCAGACCCTTTTATGATACAGTTTCTAGCTCCTTTCATGCTGAGCTGGCAACCACACATAGGCTTCACTCTGACTGGCTGTCTCACCTGCCACTCACATGAATCATTCATTCTCTACATCACGCAGTTTTTACTTGACTTTATGTGACTGTGTGGAGCTGTGCAGCAGTGTGGAGCGATGCATCCTCTTCCAGTCTGGTCTGGTCTGGCCTGGTCTGGTCTGGTCTGGTCTTACTGGTCTGGTCTGGCCTGGTCTGGTCTGGTCTGGTCTGGTCTGGTCTGGTCTGGTCTTACCTGGTCTGGTCTGGTCTGGTCTGGCCTGGTCTGGCCTGGCCTGGCCTGGCCTGGCCTAGTCTGGTCTGGCCTGGCCTGGCCTGGCCTGGCCTAGTCTGGTCTGGCCTGGCCTGGCCTGGTCTGGTCTGGTCTTACCTGGCCTGGCCTGGCCTGGCCTGGCCTAGTCTGGTCTGGCCTGGCCTGGCCTGGCCTGGCCTGGCCTGGTCTGGTCTGGTCTGGCCTGGTCTGGTCTGGCCTAGCCTAGCCTAGCCTGGCCTGGTCTGGTCTGGTCTGGTCTGGTCTGGTCTGGTCTGGTCTGGCCTGGTCTGGTCTGGCCTGGTCTGGTCTGGTCTGGTCTGGCCTGGTCTGGTCTGGTCTGGCCTAGTCTGGTCTGGTGGAGCTTTGCTCTAGTGGGGTGGAGCCAGACTCAGAGTCCAGGTCACATCCTGTCTCCATCTCTAGCTGCTCTGAGACCCTGTGTAGACGTGCAGGAACCAGAGCTGAAAGCGCGAGCCTGAGTAAATGTAGGTTGTTCTGCATTTAGGGGTCGAGCTCGTCACTGGATTCACACCTTCGAGTTGTGAAGCTCACGCAGTAAAGTTTACAGTCGTAGTTTCAC
>CM055206.1:19114605-19130180 GCA_029224185.1 Karalla daura | reverse complement strand
ATCAAGCAGAGGGCGAGCAAAGGTCAGAGGTCGAGACTTATAACCCAGACCAGTCGAGAGACAAACGTGAGAATCCAGATTGAAGTTCCTGGTCTGGTTCTGTTCCAGGGATCGAGAACGATGAAGAAATCAAACAGCTGGATGAAGAAATCAAAGATCTGAACGAGTCCAACAATCAAGTGGAATCAGACATGATTAAACTGAGGACACAAGTAAGACGTCTGTCTGTGTGTGCGTGTGTCTGTGAGTGGGTGTGTGTGTGTCTGTATGCGTGAATGTGAGTGTATGTGTGAGTATGAGTGTGTGTGTGTGTGTGTGTGTGAGTGTGTGTGTGTGAGTGAGTGTGTGTGTGTGTGTATGAGTGAGTGTGTGTGTGTATGTGTGAGTATGAGTGTGTGTGTGTGTGAGTGAGTGTGTGTGTGTATGTGTGAGTATGAGTGAGTGTGTGTGTGTGTGTGTCTCTGCTCCACTCGGCTGCTCCTCTTGCAGATCACCACCATGGAGACCAACCTGAAGTCCATCGAGGAGGAGAACAAAGTGATCGAGCAGCAGAACGACTCGCTGCTGCACGAGCTGGCCAACCTGAGCCAGTCGCTCATCAACAGCCTCGCCAACATCCAGCTCCCACACATGGTGAGGGCACGCACACACACACACGCACACACACACACACACACACACACACACACACACACACACACACACACACACACACACACACGCTCACACTGGGACCCAGGAGCTGCTGAGGCCTCCAGACTTGATGTCTAATAGCTGTGTGGATGTTCTCTGGAAACATGAGGAGGTGAAACATGAGGAGAGAGGAGGTCTGAAGCCACTCCCTCCACAGCGCCACCTGTATGTAGCAGCATGTAAGTCTCAGTCAGGATAGAGAAAAAACAGAAAAATACCTGCAAAGAGAAATCAGATAGGCCTCACTGGTTAGTTGGAGCACTTAATCCGCTCATAAAATCATCAACAACTATTTGTGACATTTGTTTAGTCGATTTAAGCATTTAAAGACCATTCTGAGAAGGATTTTAAGAAATGAAAAGATACATTTTCTGGTTTCTTTTCTTGTCCATGACAAAGAACATTTGACAAACAAATGTCATCTTGGCTGTTTTTCACAGTCTGTCATTTCTTAAACCAAACAACTGATCGATTAAAGAAGAAAGTAACCATCCTGTGTTGCAGCTGTATTATTGTTATTATTATTATTGAATTAGACCTTGGTAAGCTTGCTTTTCCTTGCTATGATGGACAAGAAGCAAAGCTGTGAAAATGAGCTGGAGGAGGGCAGGACGTGGTGTGAGGGAGGAGGAGGAAGTGTCAGGTAGCAGGGGGAGGTGTGAGGGAGGAGGAGGAGGTGTCAGGGAGAAGGAGGAGGTGTCAGGGAGCAGGAAGAGGTCTCAGGGAGGATGAGGAGGTCTCAGGGAGCAGGAGGAGGTCTCAGGAACAGGGAGGGGGTCTCAGGGAGAGGGAGGAGGTCTTAGGGAGGAGGGGTGGTCTCAGGAAGGGGAGGAGGTCTCAGGGAGGAGGAGGAGGTCTCAGGGAGCAGGAGGAGGTCTCAGAGAGGAGGAGGAGGTTCCAGGGCTTTCTTTAACTATAATATTTTGTCTTGATGTGTTGGTGTGTGAGTGTGTGAGTGGCGCTGGGCAGCCTAGGTCACATGACCACCTGAGGCCTGGGTCACATGACCACCTGAGGCCTAGGTCACATGACCAGCTGAGGCCTAGGTCACATGACCACCTGAGGCCTGGGTCACATGACCACCTGAGGCCTAGGTCACATGACCAGCAGAGAGGAGCTGACTGCAGCCACTCATCTCAGCGTGACTGAGGGAGTGTGGAGACGTGTCAGATGTTTGTCCCTCTCATGTTTAACATGCTAACATGGCTTTATGGACAAACAAACAAACAAACAAAGACAGGTTGAACTGTGCTGCAGCGCCACTCAGGTTTTTCCTCATCTGCTTCTTTCTGTTCCACCGCCTCCTCTCTCCCAGCGGTCCATGCTGTGCTTCTCTTCTGTGCAACGCCTCTCAGAGTGTCACACGAGGAACAGCTCCCGTCTCGTTTCAGTCTCAGTGAAGTGCTGTCATGTTGTCTCGGTGTAGAAAGAAGACTGGGGCTAATTGGATAATCTCACTCCCTCTCTCTCTCTCTCTCTCTCTCTCTCTCTCTCTCTCTCTCTCTCTAAGCACCATGAACTCTCCATATTCTCTCGATATCTGGACTCTTATGTAGCCTCCACCTCCTGTGCCGGGTTTGCTTCTTCTCACACTGTAAGACAAACGTCCGTCTCAACAAGGAGTCCATTTAACTCTCCCGCCTGAAACAATCTGAAACTAAAAACTCAAAGTTTGGAACAGTCAGACATCGTGTTCACACTGCAGGAACGAAGGACGTCGAGGTCTGGACTCAACAGATCAAAACATCTTCAACGAGCTTCATTCAGCCCGTCTCAGCTCCTCTCTGTCCAGCTAACAAACCAGTTAACTTCTGGTTTAACTGGTGAGAGAAGACTTGCAGTGAGAGCTTGTAGTTTGTCTAAACAGGATGCAACAAAAAATGCTCCATAGGTTAAAACAAGATGAAAGTACAGAGGAGACATGTGAACATATTATGGTACTACGTAGAAAAATCACATTGAAAGTGTGGTATTTACACTGTTTTTGTCAGAAAACAACAGCAAATCAGCAAACTGAACTGAGCTCTGAAAGAAGGAATCATGATTCAGGTCCAGCTCTTAGCATCCTGTAGATCCAGAGACAGCAGGTGAAACGTTCCCTGATCATCAGGGATGATGTGAACGGCTCCTGGAGCTGGGAGCGTCAGACTGACCCACAGCCTCAGAGTTCCTGTCTCAGCCCAACGCCAAAAACTAAAAACACTCAGTGATGGTACTGTAGCATGCTGCAGACAAATACTGCACCCAGAGATTTCAAAAGAGTAGCAGTAGCAGTAGCAGCGATAGCAGTAGCAGCGATAGCAGTAGCAGCGATAGCAGTAGCAGCGATAGCAGTAGCGGTAGTAGTAGTAGTAGCGGTAGTAGTAGTAGCGGTAGTAGCAGTAGTAGCAGTAGTATCAGTACAGTAGCAGTAGCAGTAGCAGTAGTAGCAGTAGCAGTAGTAGCAGTAGCGGTAGTAGTAGTAGCGGTAGTAGTAGTAGCGGTAGTAGCAGTAGCAGTAGTAGTAGTAGTAGCGGTAGTAGCAGTAGTAGCAGTAGTAGCAGTAGTATCAGTACAGTAGCAGTAGCAGTAGCAGTAGTAGCAGTAGCAGTAGCAGTAGTAGCGGTAGTAGCAGTACAGTAGTAGTACCGGTAGTAGCAGTAGTAGCAGTAGTAGCAGTAGTATCAGTACAGTAGCAGTAGCAGTAGTAGCAGTAGCAGTAGCAGTAGTAGCGGGTAGTAGCAGTACAGTAGTAGTAGCGGTAGTAGCAGTAGCAGTAGTAGCAGTAGTAGCAGTACAGTAGCAGTAGCAGTAGTAGCAGTAGCAGTAGCAGATGTCACACACTGACAGATGTGACGGGCTTTGACTCCCAAACACAGAAGATCTGTTGAGATCCAGACATCCCTGCTCCTCCTCCTGCTCCTCCTCCTGCTCCCCCTGCTCCTCCTCCTGCAGTGTGAACAGGCTGTAGGGGAGCGGCCTTGTTGGGGCGGACGTCCTGTGAGTGCGTCCAGCGGGCTAATAGACTTCTCTGTACACCCTCTCCTGTAGAGACCGCTGCCACAGAAAGAGGCCCCAGTAAAGCATAACTGCTGTTTACAGATGCCTCCCAGAGTAAGAGCTCCATTTATCCTCTATCCAATTATCCTTCTCTTCTGCACTGTCATCCCCCTCCCCCCTTCTCCCCCCTCCCTCGTAACTCCTGTAACATCACAACTGTCCATTTACACTGCAGGCAAAACTCAGACAGCAACAGGAGACAAAGACCGTCTGACGTCAGAGATAAAACCATATTAATTACATTTCAGTGCGTTCCAGCGTCAGGAGCCTCTGGCTTCATGTTTCGACCTAATCAACGTGACCAGAAAAGAAACTACTCACCCATTAAGTGGAAGAACGTTTCTGTGATGACGTATGGTGCAGCTGAGATTCACCAGATAAAGCAGAAGTTTAAGAGGAGAGCAGCTCTGGGTTCAGAAACAACCAGTGGGCCTGATACTGGGCTGGATCAGGTCTGAGCAGGTGACAAAGAAAGAAAAACAGTTGCTGGATGAATAGAAATGGATTGAAATGCCTCTCCAGTTTGGAAATTGATGAACTGATTATGGTTTTCCATTGGAATCAAACACTGATTATAAATTATCTTAGGTTCTGCAATTTACAGCAGAATCTAAGATCATTTTCACCTCTAGACGAGGCTGTGGTACTGGTAGAGGGTCGGAGGTCGATAGAGGTCAAGTTGAGGGAACTGAAACGCTGGCTTGAAGGTGTGTTCCTGCCTCCACCTGGAGATGGTAGAGGACCTCAGAGGTCCAAGGGTGGAGCCCTGAGGAGCTCCACAGAGCTTCTGAGGCCAGAGCTGCAGTCTCCTCCAACACCAGAACTCCCAGTCACTGGAGCTGACTTCCAGTACCAGCCGTGTCTCGTCCGTCCACCCATTGACTCCCATTGGTTTCACACATCCTGATTTTGTCTCCATATGCTACACATTAACCCGCCATCCCTCCACAAGCTAACCATCCCTCTCCTGATTTTGCATGGTTTGGAGTTGCACTGTCGACGTTCCGCAGGCCAAAGCGTAGCCGCTAATGCTGCTGTTAGCTGTTAGCTGTTAGCCCCGAGCACCGAGGAGCGTTAGCCTGAGTGTGTGTGTGTAGCCCGGCCATGGTCCTGGTAGTGTCCCCTTCCTCCCTCGCTGCCCGCCTGTCTTCCAAACCTTCCCCAACGTCTTCTGTTCAGACTGTGCCTGCCCGCCGCTCGCCCACTCACTAACAGCCTCTCATTGTTTGTTTCTCCCCGTGGCTTCTGTTTCCCGCCGCAGGAGCCAATGAACGAACAGAACTTTGACACGTATGTGAGTACGCTGACAGACATGTACACTCACCAGGACCAGTACCAGAGCCCGGAGAACAAGGCGCTGCTGGAGAACATCAAACAGGCCGTGCAGGGCATCCAGGTGTAGCCCTGGCCGAGGCCCAACCACACATGCAAAGCAAAAACAACAACAACAACAACAAAAAAAGGTCAAAAAGAGGGGAATTGGTTGTTTTTTGCTGCTGTAATCTACCATAGTTATTTTATTCCTTCTGCTGTTATGCTCTCAACTCCATGGGTATCTCTCTCTCTTTTTTTATCATTTTGATTGTCGTTGCCTTGCTTTGAAAAACAACTACCGACATTTTAAAAAAAACATTCACGTTTTGTACATTTTCATATGATCTAATATAATGTGATGTACTGTTTATAGCTGCTAATGTATGCACATTCTAGTGTATATGTATGTATTTATTTATTGTAAGCTTGAATCATTTTTTTATTTTATCGCGATTTACGTACATGAAAAAAACTGGGCGTCACGGGTTAAATGGGGAGCTGGGGCAGCTGGGGCAGCTGGAACAGCTGGGGCAGCTGGGGCAGCTGGAACAGCTGGAACAGCTGGAACAGCTAGGGCAGCTGGAACAGCTGGAGCAGCTGGGGCAGCTGGAACAGCTGGGGCAGCTGGGGCAGCTGGGGCAGCTGGGGCAGCTGGAACAGCTGGGGCAGCTGGGGCAGCTGGGGCAGCTGGGGCAGCTGGGGCAGCTGGAGTTCGATGGATGTAAGTTCATTCATTTTTGTAATGTTGGAAGAGTGGACACTGACATCACTGTAAATCTTTAGCTAAAAATTACGAAAAGAACCAAGAAGATTTCAAACATCATGACACGGAAACTTACTGGTGCAAATCCCATTACCCCCCCCCCTCCCCCCCTTCCTCCCCCCCCTCCCCCTCCCTCCCTCCCTCCCCTCCCCGGAGTTGTTTTGTTTCTAACTGTCCTGTTCTGTCGCTTTTCTTTGTTCGTGCGAAGAACGAAGCAGAAAGACCAACAGCTGCAGAAAACGTAGGAGACAATCTGCCATTCTGAATTTGTTTTAGTCATCGACCTCGACTAGGTAATAGGACAACGTGTCAGCAATATTGGTATGATAATATTAAATCATTTGTTTAGATATGGGATGCAATCTATATGAAAAAAAATGTTTGGGTATATGCAATTTCTTATGAATAAAACTAGCGAAGAGCTGATAGATCTTTTTACTAACTATAAATGTATTGCGTTTTGTATAAACCTTTTACTACAATCATGTTTTAGGAATCTGACGCGGGTGAAAGGACTTTGGTTCTGTCATGTTCGACTTTGCACAGGGACACCTTTGTTTCCATGTTTTGATGTTTTTATTGTCGATTACGAGGCACTTGGCAGGCGAAAGGATTTGTAGATATGATTTTCCTTTCTAAAGGCTGACGGCTCCGCTGGACTTACAGGGTCAAACGTCCCCATCTGTCATTGTATATTGCACTCGTCCTGTAGAAAAACGTCTCTTCATCATGCATCTTATTGTCTGAGCCACAATGGGACATGATGCCGGACGACATGATGACCAAGCAGCACTTTTTTTATTGTCTTTGATTGTTGAAAAGATGAATGAAAATGCGAGCCAGCAGTCGTAACGCGACGTCTGTGCACTGAATTTTACCGACTGAGTATTTGATCTGAATCGGCCTTACGATGACGTTCAGTCTGGAATCACAGTACTGATGGAGTATGTTTTTTGAACACCGTCGATCATGCATGCACTTTATTGGAGTATGTTAAAGTATTATCACGTGGTAAATGAAGCAAAAACTGTACAGCGAGTTTGTGGAAACTGTGACTTCGATAAGACTTTGTGCTGGTGATTCCTGTTTGAGAGCAACCTGGAACAAATTTCACTGAGCTGATTCATTTTTTAAAGGAAACTCCCCCTCCGGCTCCTCCGCTGGTCACCTGACCTGACCTAGAACACGTTAACCATCAGATCCATTAAAGATAACGAGCCCGAAGACCGTTTGTCCCGCAGGCAACGTTCAGCGACGGCCACCGACCTGACCCTCAGATAAGAAGAAAACCACGCGGTTGAGAGTTTGTTTTCAGGCTAACTGGCAGTCGGACCAATGGACGACCAGCCCCAGAGGACATTTCATGGAATATTTGGGAATAATTGGTCAGTTGGAGGAATGGCTCCCCCTGTCGTGGAGCCTGTAGCCCATGGGGTTTCTGTTCCAGTTTCACTCACCTGCGCTGTTGTGTTGGTTAATGTGAGATTACTGCTGGAGTGATGAGAGGCGTCTCCTGCAACCACAGGTCAAGGTGTCGCTCCTCTGCATCCCAGGTTAATCTACCACTGCTGAAGATGCTCCTGACAGATTCAGTAGAAGAGGCATACCGATACATAAGTGAAGGTTTTTTTAGAAACAGATAAATAAATGTTTCTAAAGAACACAAGGTCACACAAACATGACGATGGGAGTGGTTTACCCTGCAGTGATTTCCTAATATATTCCAAAATGCCTTTTAATGAGAGGAGGATTAACTGCTTTTGCTCTCTGTTAAATGATACATACAGTATGACGTGCATAGAAATGATAATTTGTCACCTACTCTTAGTGGTTAATGTCATATAATAAAGTAAAATATATCATTTAACTCAACATGTGCTAAAAAAAAGGCATGAGAACCTTTAACCACAGCGCCACTCAGTGTTAGTGTCATGTTAGCTGCAGTGAAGTGTCGTTAACAGCAGATCCAGTAAGAACGTGTGATGATGTCAGACAGTGTGGGAAATACTCTGCATCCGGAGACGAGTGAGGAGAAAAATCTGAAACTTCAACTACAGCCAGCTCTGAGGGGCTGATCCCTAAATGTGCGATATCTACCTGCGGTTCCATATTTTTAAAGATTCCTGAAACATTTTCCACAGGAAGGAAAAACAAACAGTGCAAACAGGGGGAGTCTTCCTTTAAAGATGTTCTGTCTTTGGACTTTAGCTGCAAAAGCCTCATTCCCTGCCTTCACATCTCTGTCCAAAGCTTCGTGTCTGCAGCTTCCTGCCAGTAAACTACTGCATTAGATAGACTGACCGCTTGTATTTTTATTTAGTCAGTTATTCTTACTGATAAACAAAGGAAATGGGAGTTAAAGCACAATTCTGCCACTTAAAGACAGTCAATAGACTAGATATTGTAATATCAGATGTTAAAGCTAAACTGTAACTATTTACATAGAGAATCTCAACACTAACATGTGACATGCTAGAATGCAAAAGAAAATCCATATGAATATTTGTGAAATCATCAGTTTATGAAAATGTTAGTTTCTTTTCAGCAGTGCATTGATAAGGGGTTTTTATACAACATTCATTTTCTCTCCTTTTACCCCTTTTTCTCTGTTACTCGCAAACTTTCAACAACAGTTTTCTTACCACATGGCATGGGTTTTGTTGGTATTTTTGCTGTATGTTTAAGGTCACGAGTTGCTACGTGATGTTTTAATTTGACTTGTGAAGTTTGTACAATTTTTATCATGCTGGTGTTGGCATCTCTTGCTCTGAATAAATCTTGTGTTGCAACACTGCTTACGAACTGCTCTTGTTTGGGATGGAAAACTAAGCAACGGAAAAGTGGATAATGAGCAAGAAGTTGGGAAGTCATTGCTTACATTTCATATTTAAAGGGTAACTTAAGTGTTACAGCTTTAGAACACTATCGCCACATGTAGGTGAAGCTGAACATTCTCTCAAATGTCACTGAATCACTGACCAAATATGACCCATTACTTTATCCTGTTCCGAGCCAGTGGTAATGACTTGCAGGGGAACACACAGAGTATTCTCTCACACCGAGAGGTAATTGAGAGTCCCTAGTTGACCTTAACATGGTTGGTTTTGTTCTGTGGGAGAAAACTCCAATAACATGTAAACTCCACACAGAAAGACCGCCAAGGAATTGTAGGTCATGGCAACTGGGCTCGTTTTAGAGTCCTGACGATGCTTCACCTTTATCCATCAGCTCTGATTGGTGGGAAAGACCAGCTCCTCATACAACGATGCCCTATCAACCTCTACAGTTTCCACACAGAAAACAGCCCTGATCGGGATTCAAACCGATGACCTTCCTGCTGAGAAATGACAGTGATACTGACCGAACTAAGGGGGCATTTCCAAAAATCAGCCCGAGCCGATCGTCACTTTGTTGTGACGGGTGATCGTGGGGTAGTGCTGGCGGTAGCACTGAATACCCACTGACCAAATACCTCATTATGAAGAGTGACATGAATATTTTTGCTCAAATAGAGATAGATTCAATAGAATCTTTTTATTGTCAGTGTATAACAGGACATTCTACGGGTACAATGAAATTGCAGCCTACTTCAAAGTGCTGTGTTCAGTCCTAAAAATGATTAATACTAATTCAAATATCTAATATCCCAAACCAATACTAAATACTAATACTTTGTCAATTACATGAAATAAAAGAAAACATTTTTGCAGAGACACAGACATGACATGATCACACCTTTTCTGGGTCATTATTGTGTTGGTTGCTAGAATGGTAAGAGGTGAGGAGTTTAAAGATGCTGTTTTCTTCAGCTGCTTCAGTGTATTTTTGACGCTTCACTTGTTCCAGTTATAGGCCAGAATGGTCACCAGAGGGCACCACTATTGGCGGGAAAGAGCGGGGTTTCCCTCCATTGTTGTATTTCCGGTTTAAAGCCACGCCCCTTCCGCTCAGACAAACGCTTGAAACGCGACATAAACAAACCGGACGCGTTGTCGGTGTTGTTACCGGGGATTCAGTGACCAGCGGGTGTCGGATGAGGGTTCAGCTCGGGCTAGTTCGGTCCGCTCGGCTCGGCTCCGTTAGGTTAGGTTAGCTTAGGCTAGGCTAGGTAAGGTTAGGTTACCATGGTGAAGTGCGTAGTTTCTGGGTGTCCGAACCGCGTGACCTACTCCAACCAGGTCCGGGAAGTGTTCAGCAGACCACGCAAGAGGTTCTTCAGCTTCCCCAAGGACCCGGCCCGAGTCAAGGTACGGAACCAGAACCAGGGCTGAGACCCGGGTCCAGCTGTCCCACTGCCCCTCCTCCTGGAGCGAGGCTGATGCTAAGCTAACTGAGCTGCACAGCTCTACAGATGTTCTGCAGATGTTCTGCAGTCATTCTAACCTAGGAGGTGTGAGGTCAGAGCTGCATGTAAATGAACTGCTGCATATTAACGACGCATAAGTACTACAAGAACAAAGTCCGTGTAAGCTGGAAATAAATGAGTATATATATCAGTAGGAACAAGGCTAATAACAGTATGTTGCTTTACAAACTGACGAGTCCTTGATTCCCATTGGACACCATGAAAGTCTTCTTTATCTGTGTTTTTATGTTTTGTTTGGCATCAGACCATGTGAACACAGGTCAGCTTGACCATCGCCCCAGTCTTTGGGTCATTTTGTAAACCAAACAACAAACTGATAAATCCAGAAAGTACTGTTGTTACTATCTCACCTGGTTTGTACCCGGTGGTTTTGCAGCTCCAACTAACAGAGACCAGAGGACAGTTACAGTCTTTAGGCTGAGGTGTGTGTGTGTGTGTGTGTGTGTGTGTGTGTGTGTGTGTGTGTGTGTGTGTGTGTGTGTGTGTGTGTGTGTGTGTGTGCGCGTGCGCGTGCGTGCAGGTCTGGCTGGCTGCACTGAGGCAGACAGACAGGCAGGACTCTTTGGAGCACCAGGTCATCTGTGAGGACCACTTCCTGCCCGAGGACATCTCCAGGAATGAGGTGAAGAGCGACGCCATCCCCATCATGCCTCCCTGCCTGGACAGCTCCATGAGCATGCTCCCATCCTGGGGGGCAGAGGAGGAGGAGGAGGAGGACCAGTGGGCCACAGGGGAAGCTGAGGAGGAGGAGGAGGAAGGAGAAGTCTGTGGTATGACGTATGAAGATGGAGATGTTGGTCCTGCTGAGGCTGAACCTCCTGCTCCTCCTGCTCCTCCTCCTGAACCAGAGAAGACGGAGACCAAGCAAATGAGGTAAAACCAGAACAGCTCTTCTTCTGCTGCAGATACTGGAACATGAGTGTGAGCAACTCATTCTGACGTCTGCGTGCTTCCATCTTCAGGCTGCACCCGAGGAAGGTGACGGTGGAGCCTCAGAACCTCCCCAAGAGAGGTGAGAGTCAGACTGTGTCTTCCTGTCTCCTTTAGAGGAAACAGGAAGTAACTGATCATGTTGTTATGGCTTCCTGTTGTCATGGAGATGGCATGGCCCTCGATAGATAGATGGATAATGGAGAGATAAATAGATATAAATGTTCATCAGATGGATAGATAGATAGATGGTCACGTGAAGTTGTGCACTCCAATGAGCAGGTGTGTGTGTGTGTGTGTGTGTGTGTGTGTGTGTGTGTGTGTGTGCGTGCGCGCGCGCCTGTGCCTGCCTCCCTGCCTGCAGACGTGTCGCTGGGCATGCTGACCCGCTGCTTCCTCCAGATGCTGCAGGACTCTCCGAATGGTTCTCTGGACCTCAGGGAAGCTCAGGTCCGCCTCAACACGCGCAAACGCCGCCTCTATGACATCACCAACGTCCTGGAGGGCGTCAAGCTGCTGCAGAGGTGCTCGGCCAACACGTTCACCTGGATGTGAGTGGGACGGTTCTAGCACGCATGGATCTATCACAGTCTGGCTTGCAGGTTTCTGCTCCTCAGTTACAGGTCGTTTGTTGAAGCCAAATATTTGATTTCAGCTTCTCAGTAATTGTATTTTCTTGCTTTATCTTGGAAGCTTCTCTTCAGACTCGGAGAATCATAAAAACCGTTTTGATCCTGACGAGTTTATAGCGACTGGGTCTGCAGCAATTAATCAAAGCTGGAGTCCTTTTAACGCTGTAATCAGGGTTTATGAGGTCAAATCATTTTGCTTCTGTTCAAGATCTTCCCAAATAGTTTGACTGCAAAAAGTCTGGTGAGGTTATTTTATAGTGTCACTTGTGACCAGAGATTTATTTTAGTAATGTTCCCAGCTGATCTGAGGTCTGTCACAGACACGTAGCAACAAACTCCGCCTGTCTAGTGAGGCACAGATGTGTTGCTGGTTACAGCTGGAGATGGAGAAGTCTGTGAGAAGTCTTAGAGAAGTGTTGAAGTTGACTTCAGGATTCCTGCAGATTCCCGTCTTCAGATTCAGAATCTGTATTTGCTGCTTTAACAAATCTTTTTTTTGTCAATTCATTTCAAGTCGCCTCCTCAGATCTTTGGGGAAAAACCCCAAACTTTTGGTCAAATCCTGCAGAGTTTCTGTCCCCAGCTGATGTTATGTGAGTGGCTCTGACCTGTGACCTCTGACCTGTGACCTGTGACCCGTCCAGAGGAGGAGGCGACATGAGCAGCTTCCTGTGGAGGAACGAGGTGCGTCTGCAGCGGGAGGTGAAGAAGCTGCAGCTGGTGGAGGACGCTCTGGACAACCTGATCAAGACCTGCGCCCAGCAGCTGTTCGACATGACCGACGACCTGCAGAACGCAGCATATCCTCCCCCCAGCACCCCCATCCCCCCAGCACCCCCCCCCCCCAGCACCCCCATCCCCCCCCCCCACCCATTCCCCCAGCACCCCCATCCCCCCAGCACCCCCCCATCCCCCCCCCCCACCCATTCCCCCAGCACCCCCATCCCCCCAGCACCCCCCCCCATCCCCCCAGCACCCCCACCCCCCCACCGACCTCTCAATGCTCCTCATAACACACACATTCATCAGCAGGAACATGAGGAGCTGCAGGAGGCAGTGCTACACTATGTTCCAAACTGTCTCTTCCTTTTTTTAAAAAACACTTGATTTGTTTTCTCCAGATTCTAAAATGAGGATAAAGAAAAACAACATTCAGTCCCATCTACCCAGGCCAAGACCAAGAGGAAACAAAATAAGAATACAATAAATGTAATGTAGATATCCCTATAGACACACCTGTTGACGAGAATAACATACAGACGCCCATGCACTCACACTCTGATATACACACACACACACACACACACACACACCTGTGCATGTGGGCGTGTGTCGGCTCCTTGACTCGTCCCCACGGCGGCCTACGTGACCCACGAGGACGTCCGCCGCCTGCCGGCGTTCCAGGAGCAGACGGTGATCGCCGTCAAAGCTCCAGAGGAGACCAAGCTGGAGGTGCCAGCTCCCAGGGAGGTGAGTGACCTGTCTGTCTGACTGTCTGTCTGTCTAACTATAGGTCTGTCTAACTGTCCACCCCCCCCCCCCCCCCTCCAGGACAGCATCCAGGTGCACCTGAGGGCGGAGCGCGGGCCCATCGCCGTGGTGGCGTGTGACGTGGGCGAGGGCAGCAGCTTCCTGTCTCTGGAGCACAGTCGCATCAGGAGCAGCGTGCTGCCTTCAGGTGACTCCCACAGAGTCTGTAAAACTGAGACTCCTTCATTTACAGGCAGCAGTAGTAATAGGAAATAGTAAGTAGTAATAACAAGTGGTGACAAGTGGTAAAAATGAAATAAAACAATATGCTAGGTTAGTAATAATAGTGATCTTAACAATGCTAAGACTATATATTGTTAGGTAGCAGTCAATCAAAATGTGGGAAATGTAGAAACTAGGCATGGTGAGTGGCATTAACTTCAGTAGATAGTCATGCTGTGGCTCTCATCCTGTTGCAGAGTCGTCGGGTCCTCAGAGCGCCGTGCAGACTGCATAGCAGCGGGTCGGCCACTAGGGGGCGCCTCCTCCAGGACCCTGGAGCAGGTCCTCCTCCAGGAGGTGGAGGAGCGTGTGTTCAACACTAGGAAAGTCTGAGCTGAGGCCTGGAGCTAAAACCAAAACACAGAGACTGTTGAAAGCTCAGCCTGAGACGTCTGGACCTCAGGAACCTCACTGAGCTGCTGCTGCTGGGGCGAGGAAGAGGAGGGATCTCTGCCTTTGTTTTCTCTTTGACTTTTATGTTTTACTGCTGCAGATATTTTCAGCTCGGTTCGAACTCATGAGAGAGCGAGACAAACTCGTGGAAGATGCTGTGATCAATAAAAGAACCTGTGAATGTAGAAGCTGGGCTGAGACGTGGCTGCAGTAGCGAGACCTGCCTGCAGGGGGCAGCAATGTTCAACCAATCAGCTTTACACACTAATAAAAAAACAAAGGGAACTAAAAACGAGTTAATCTGCGGGTAAATAGAATACGTTTTATTGTCATTATACGTCCTGGAAAACCTGAAAAGGCAGGGCAATTATATAAGCCTTGAATTGTCCTGGAGAATTGAAGTACTACTGTCCTGTGAACACACGCTGTACTATGGGCGGTGTGTTCTCTGTAAATTATTCCTAATTTAAGCACTGAGGAGGAGGAGGAGGAGGCTGCCTTCCTCTCTCTCCCACACACTCGCTGCATATGGAGCAGAAGATAATGGACGAAATGACACTCGATTGTGTCTCATTTTGCCAGTGAACAGGAGCATTACAGCTCCAAATGCAGTGTGTGTGTGTGTGTGTGCGTGCGTGCGTGCGTAGCCAGACTCAGACTCCTCTCTGCTGAGGTAAAGACACAAAAACCAGAGAGAAATGTGTCCAGTATACATGGAGGGAAAGTAAAAGTATCTGATCCCTTTTGCAGCTCAGTAATATCTGTGTTTGTTGAGAATGAGAACATGCACAAACTGAGCCAAACATTGAAGAATAAAATAATAGAATAAAAGAACTCACAGAAACCAGAAAGACCAGGGACACCCAGGTCCAGGTCCTTATCTTATTTTTCACCTTGTATACTAAATCTGCAGGTGTTTCCACTGAAGATGTTTGAGCTGTGACTCCAGGTAGAGTATGTTCCTGCTCCATCCCATAATAACCCTGGTACCATGTGGTCCTGCTCCATCCCATAATAACCCTGGTACCATGTGGTCCTGCTCCATCCCATAATAACCCTGGTACCATGTGGTCCTGCTACATCCCATAATAACCCTGGTACCATGTGGTCCTGCTCCATCCCATAATAACCCTGGTACCATGTGGTCCTGCTCCATCCCATAATAACCCTGGTACCATGTGGTTCTGCTCCATCCCATAATAACCCTGGTACCATGTGGTCCTGCTCCATCCCATAATAACCCTGGTACCATGTGGTCCTGGTCCTCCACTCTGAGGAAGATGGACGTCCAGAACATAGTTTTCTTAGATCTTTGAATCAGATGTAGAAACAGTTGAGTCTCCTCCTCTGTCCATCTGGTCTGAAGGGAACTGGTCATGTGACCCCTACGTCAGGTCACGTGACCTGGAGATGTCAACAAAGTGTTTCCATCACACTTTGAGATCAGCTTCTAGATGGACACGTCTGGAGGAGCAGCTCAGGAGAGGAGCTGTGTTAGAGACATCTGGGAGGGTTTTTAGACATTTGGCTGTGTCCGTCAGCAGGTTTTATTCAGATGTTTTGGTTTTACACATTTTTGTACATTTCTCTGTTGAACTTGTCACTGTTGTGTTTATCCCAGTCATTTTAAGGGTTTTTACTTTTCTGCTTGTATTCATTTCTGATTATTTTTGGACCTACACCTCAGGGTGAC
>CM055206.1:19099605-19107105 GCA_029224185.1 Karalla daura | reverse complement strand
CAGACACATCTGAAACTACAGACACAAAGGCAGTGACACACACACACACGTGTGTGTGTGTGTGTGTGTCTCTGGGGAGCGCTCCATACGCTGGCGGCGTTGAACTGCTCACACCTCACAAAGCAGACATGAAAGTGATTCCTCGCAACGATAATCAGCACCAAAATAACTCCTCGCTTGATCAGCGAGGATCAGACATCCGGACAACGTGACAGAGAAGAACGTAAGGAGACACCAACCCAGATGTGTCAACAGCAGGAGAGCACACACACACACACACACACACACACACACACACACATAGAAGAGAAGACAGGTAGACATATGTGGGACATGGCTAATGACAGAAAGTGCTTTAAAATTAGAACTGAGGGAGGAGGAAGAGGAGGTGGAGGTGACGAAGGCTCCTCGGGAGACCAGGATCACAGCGATGGATGACGGATGGATGGATGAAAGGTGGATGGATGATGGATGAATAAACAATAAACAGATGGATGAATGTGTGGATGAATGGTTGGATGAGCAGATGGCTAGATAGGTGGATGGATGGATGGATGGATGGATGGATGGATGGATGGATGGATGGATGGATGGATGGATGGATGGATGGATGGCTACATGGGTGCACAGATGGATGTATGGATGGATGGACTTACTGACGGATGGGTGGATGCATGCATGTTGGAGGATGTATTGAAAAACCGTGCAATGGATTGATGGATGGATGATGGAAAATTCCAATAGATGAAAGACTGGAAGAATGGATAGATGTACAGATGGATGAATGGCTGGATAGTCAGATGGAAGAATGGATGTGTACCTATGAATGCATTAAAGAAAGGATGCATCGATGGATGGTTGGATAAATGGACGGATGCACTGATGGGTGAATGTTGGATAAACGGATACATGGATGGATGATGGACTGATGAATGCATGAAAGAAAGAATTGTTGGATGTACCAATGGATTGTTTGATGGATGGATGGGTGAATAAAGCGATGGATGGATGGATGAATTTATGGTTGGATGAATGGATGTATTGGTGGATGGATGATGTGTCATGAGAACTAAGCCACGCCCACTTACATTATCACAGTAATTAACATGATAATAAGTCACAATAATGTGATATTTTTGAATACCATGTGATGAAATGAGCTCCATATATGGTGATGAGGAGTGGCGAGGTCAGACCTGCGCAGGTGACAGTGGTTGCCATGGAGACAGTGACATCACTACCAGCCAAATGAAACACCTTCAAGCGCTGACAGTTCACCAGCTTTGCAGGTTGAAACCATCTCGTTTTGTTTCATGAGAATCTGTTTTCTCTCCACTGGGTCTTGAGCCGACTCAGGGGTCCACTAACGAGGCCTGGGCATGTGTTCAGTTCAGCTACTGTAGTACTAGTGTAGTAATACACTAATACACGTAGTAGTAATACTGTAGTAATAGTGACATCATGTTTTCTGTGTTTTTACCTTCAGTACTGTTGTTTCTACTGTCTTTATATGTCATGGCTCAAACACACGAAGCACAAAGACAAACACGTGATTCTATTCATATTTATTTGAAAACAACAATCCATTTTCCACTTCTACTGCGATTCCTTGTTGCAACTGGGTTCATACATGATATTTGTATTAATTCCACAGAACACCATCACAAAAGTTACCCTTTTATATGCACGTTTACCTTTTTTTTGTCCTTTTTTTAAGTATTGTTGTCATTTCTAAACAATGACTTGTGCTTTGATATCTTCGAAAGAGAGAAAGAGTTTTTAAAGACATCATTATCATCATGATAAGTGTACATCAACAGAGGGAGGAGGGTCGAGATAGAAAAGAAGTGTTGAGAAGAGGGTAAACGGGTGGAACACACACACACACACACACGTGCGCACGCACACACACACACACACACACATACACAGCTGCCTGCCCACGTCAGCGCCTCCTCCCGGCTCCTCCTCTTCCTGGGATTTTGTTGTAGGATTTGTACGTACAATTATTGTTGCCTTGCAACAGATCGACTCCCTGCTGCTGAGCAGAGTTTTGGCTTTGTATTGCTTCGCTACACGAGGGAGGGGCAGGAAGAGGAGCAGGGGTCACGGCCTTTTGTTATTGATTTATTTGGGATCATTTTTCCGGCAGTTTCTGCAGTTTTGCAGCACGCAGAGCAGTTCACATAAGGTGCATTACTTCAATTATTCATATGAAATGGTCTGCGTCCGTGCCAGTGAAGCCTTTAGATGAGGGAGTGTGTGTGGGTGCATCAATGCCAACAAAACGTGTGTGCATATTAATATGTGTGTGTGTGTGTGTGTGTGTGTGTGTGTGTGTGTGTAGGGCGGAGTCGACTGATTATTTACATGCACTGGAATGTTCTGCTCAGTTAATCGACCAATCAGACCAAGTCGTTAGGTAAGAAAGTGGAGCTGCTTCTCTTTACAATGTATTTGCCACAAAACGTCAGATTCTGCATGTGTGTGTGTGTGTGTGAGAGATAGATAGACAGAGAGAGAGAGAAGAGAGAGAGAGAGAGAGAGAGAGAGAGAGGGAGAGAGAGAGAGAGAGAGAGAGAGAGGGAGGGACGAGGAAGGGAAGAGGGGTTAAATGCCACGGTGCAAGAAGGCATGTTCATTCACTTAATGCTGAGAGCAAATCTGTGCCTCGTAAAAAAACAAAGAAAACAAAATAGAAATTCAAAACAAAGAAAAAATACCACAAAAATATGTAAAAAAAAAAAAAAAACTAAGTGAGAGAAATCACCAACGGGGACACGCAAAGAGCAGCGGAGGAAATGTACAAGCAAAACTACGTCAATGTGATGTCTATAGATAGATAGATAGATAGATAGATAGATAGATAGATAGATAGATAGATAGATAGACAGATAGATGATAGATAGGTAGATAGATAGATCGACAGGTTGATAGAGTCTATATACTGTATGTATTCATATGCTGGGTAAATATTCTGCTAAGTCTTACCTCTATGTGTATATACGTCTATATAGAGACGCATATAAAGAGGTCTAACATATAAAGCCATATTACAGTGTACATGTCCTCGCCCTAACGTCAGCCATAGCAAAAACCCATGCTTTACATAGAAAAAGGCATCCACGACATTTAAGAAAAAATGTACAATTTATGAAACATGGTAACAATAATAAATAGTATTATAGAATTGCTGCTGTACACAAAAAAGCCATTTTTAAAATTTCACTCATATAAAAATATGTTTTAGTGCAACCGTACGTAATAGTAATATCCATAACTTCACATCGCTTGTCGAGACTTTAAGGTGTCCAAAAAACAGAGAAACAGGAGGGGGGAGGAGGAGGAGGAGGAGGAGGAGGAGGAGGAGGAGGAGGAGGAGGAGGGGGTTGCATTTATTACAAAGCTGATACGCAAAATGTGATAATATTGTATATACAAGAACCTTCCTGCTTCGTTTGCTTATAAGAATATAAGCAAAAAACCCACAAACAAACAAAGTGAAGAAGATGAAAGAAAAGGCACAAACAGCTGCTCCTCTTCTCTCCTCCTCCTCCACGTACCACGCCTCCTCTCTCCTCTCCGCTGCTCCTCTGCTCGCTCGGATTTGTGGACGTGGTTTGTTTCGCCCGACGGAGCTCGGGCTCGTGTGTCGTCGCTGTTTCTCTGAACGTTGAAAGTCTTTAAATAAAGAGCGACACACACACACGCACACACACGCACACACACACACGCACACACACACACACGCACGCACACACACACAATCACACACACACAATCACACACACATACACACATCACAGCTGCAAGAGTCCAAGTCTGTTTCAGACATTTCTCTTTGTATGCATTGAATTCACGTATGTGCACGAAAAATAGAGAGAGGAAGAGAGAGAGAGAGAGAGAGAGAGAGAGAGAGAGAGAGAGGGAGAGAGGGAGTGTGTATAAACGGATGTAGAAGAAACGTGTGTGTCAAGTGTGCAAAAAGTCGTTTTTGAAAGTCTCTCTCTGTTGATCTTCGTCCCTTTGTTTTATCCAAAGAACCTCTCGGAGGAGCAGGCTCCTCCTCATGACACCTCCCTGCTCCTCCTGGGGAGGGCGTCCCCCCCAGGGCTGTGGGGGTGTGGGGTGGGGGAGGAGGTGGAGGAGTGGGAGGCTGCAGGGGAGGAGGGGGAGGTGGCGGTGGAGGAGGGAGAGGAGGGGTAGGGAGGCCTGAGCTCCAGGCTGCTAAAGTGCTGAGTCCCGGGACCTTGAGGAGGAGACGGCGAGGGGTGAGGCGAAGGGGGAGACGTGGAGCTGGGTGACGGCTGATGATGGGATTCAGAGGGGGAGGAGGAGGAGGAGGAGGCGCGGCCTCCCTCTTTCCCTTTATCCGCTCCTCCCCCCGCGAGCTCCTCGGAGTCGATGCAGAGCGAGGCGATGGCCTTGGTGCAGGTGTGGATGCTCTCCTCCTGCTCCTGCCTGGCTCCGCCCCTTGCTCCCCCTCCTCCTCCCACCTCCCTGGGCTGTGCTGGAGGAGGAGGAGGAGGAGGAGGGGCGGTGGCAGCAGCTTCGCTGGTGTTGGAGTCCTCCGAGGTGCTCTTCTGCAGCAGCAGGCGGGCGGCGGCCTGGGGCGGCGCCCCCTGCTGGCCCAGCGCCGCCGTGATGGAGGAGGGCACGGAGTGGACCATCTGGATCCCTCCGATCGGGATCATCGGGAACGGAGAGCGCACCTGAAACACACATCAGAGAGGCATCTTTGATGAAACCGCTGTCCCATAGCTTCTACCTAAACAACGGCTCCAGGTGTGGCTGGAATAATTCTAATGCTTACATCCTGCTACCAACAACCACAATGAGATACGTACCTGGAGCTGCGAGTGCAGAGGGAGGTGGCTGTACAGGACCTGGTGGGGGGGGCTGGACTGGTTGCCACGGCTACCGCCCTGCTCCCGTTCCCCTGGCGACGGCGAGCCAGGATGAGGTTCCTACGAGAACGAGAGCAGAAGAACGAGAGGCGAGGAGGTCCGTTTCAGTCAGGTTTAAAGCTTCATGATGGATCAAGACGGAGGAGGAATGAGCTCTCATCGGTTTGGAGAGACCCTGGAGGAGAACGTTCAGGCACACATTCTGGAAGCATTCAACGTCTCAGGAGAGGAGAGTGAGGGTCTGCTGACCTCCACTGAGGGAGTAGTCAGCCTAGACCTGGAGGGTTCTACTCATCGCTGGGGCTGAAGGTAGTTCAACAGCTCTAGTGGCACCGCCCCAAGGCTGGGTTCCTACCCTCTCCTTTAGTCAAGAGCTCTGGACGATCACTGAGAGGATAAGATCAAGAGGCTCATGAGCTGCTGCGCCTCCTCAGAGAGAGGAGCCAGTTGAGGAGGTTCAGCATCTGGTCTGGATGCTGCTGGACCTTCCTAGAGGGAGGTGGTGTCCCAGGCATGTCCATCTGGGATGAGACCAGAGCAGACCCAGGACTTTCCCATATTTCCATATCAGGATGGACGTGCTGGGTCATAATGTGGCATGGCCGCCTCACCGGCTCTCATCCAGCATGTAAACAGGTTAGAAAGGAACTCATGTGAACACCAGGATCCTTTTTCAGACTGAGGCTGGTGGTCAGTGAACATCATTAGTTCTCAACTTGCTCCTCTTTCCACTTTGTTGGAGGCAGCAGGAGTCTGAAGTTCTTAAGAGGAAAAACAGTAGCGTTATAGATGGCGCCAAGATCCCATCACCAGATCAGACCGGATCCGACTCGGTGCTCGTTCCCTCGTCCTCTTTCTGCCTGTCTCCCTCGCTCCCACATTTCTCCCTCCCACCTCAGACCACAGACTGAGCTCAGGTAAAGGTAAACAGAGAGTTAAAGACTCCTGCAGATGAAGTTCATGAAATGTACAAGTCAAACATAAACTGCTCCAAAAGGGGACGCGAGGATACATTCAGGCGCCTTCTCTACCAAAGCCATTCTAGCACTGGTCCCGGTTAGCTAATATGAGACTGTAGGGGCCGAAGAAGGACAAAGTTGAACCAACTCTGAACCAGCTCCAGCCCCGGCCCCAGCACGGGCCCCGGTCCCAGCCCCAGCACGGGCCCCGGTCCCAGCCCCAGCACCAGCTCCAGCTCCAGCACCAGCTCAGAACCAGGACTGGATCAGAGAGCTTTCACACCAGCATCACTCTTTCTGGTTCCATCACTTTGGTGCAGTTGATGCTCTAACACCTACTGATGGACCCAAAAACTTGTTTCTGATTGTGGGAGGATGAGCGACAGAGAGAACATCCTCCCTCTTGGTTCCTCTGAAACAGTGTGAGGAGCAGAGAGGTTCTCCCAGGTTCTCCCAGGAGAACATGGGAAGACCAGCATGGACGCTCACCATCTCCATGTCCGCGCTGCCTCTGTGACGTCCCAGAGGATCCAGCTCCGTCTGAGCCAGCGCTCCGACCTGCAGTCCCGGTCTGAGGCCGCGTGGCGCCCCCTGTTGGCTGAGAGCGGAACAGCAGGTCAGACCTTCATCCGACAACATTTCAATGGGTGGTCTCCAATCAGTATGGAAAAACAAGCTTTATCAAGTATTAAATGATGAATAAAATGATCAACTTTGAATCTTAATTGGTAATTCCATCTACTTCAATTCCCAGAACGCTTTTACCAAAAGCTAAATTTGATCCATTATTAGTCTCATGACTCAGTGGAATTCATTTGGATTCCAGTTCATTACTTAGACAGAGACATTGCAAAAATAAATCACACTTTACATCAGAAAAATCTTAAACAACCCAGCCCTCAAATCATCAGATGAAGATGTTGAAATCGTGACAATTCTGAGGTCATTCATTCAAGTCAGATCAAGTCAATAAATCCTTTTATCTGTTGTTGTGTTAAAGTGTTTTTTCCTTTTCTGAAAAACTGAAAATACAAGATTGGTTAGACATGTGCAGACATCTCCCAGGTGGTGCTGAGGCCCAGGTGCTGCTCCTACCTCTGGTGGTGCAGGTGGGGGTGCAGCCCCCGGCGGGGGGAGACGGGCCGGATCATCCCCCGGTGGCGTCCGCGGGGGGACAGGTCCCGCTTGTAGTCCCTCCCAGCGGGCGACGTGGGGCGAGACAGGGGGGACAGCAGCGACAGGTGTCCCCTCCGGGGGGACAGGTCCCGCCGGTACCCCCCCGACACCCCCAGGTCCCTCTTGGGGGAGATGTGACGCAGGGGGGAGCCGTCCCGGCGGGGGGAGAGGTGGGGGGAGAGGTCTCGGCGGGGGGAGAGGTACCGCTGGGTGGAGGGGGAGGAGGCGGGGGAGCCCGGGGAGGGGCAGCCGGGGGGGTCCAGCCCGGGGGAGGACAGGCGGGAGGAGGGGGAGGACAGGTCCGGGGAGGGGACGGGCATGTCCTCCAGGTCCATGGAGGAGCCGGAGGCGGGGGGCGGGGCCAGCAGCCGGGCGCCGCGAGGGGGCGGAGCCTGCGGCGTGATCTGGATGCTGGGGACGGTGGTGAAGTAGCCGAAGAGCGGCGGGCGGGAGGCCCC
>CM055206.1:19077105-19094605 GCA_029224185.1 Karalla daura | reverse complement strand
CTTGGTCTCACTGGCTCTACTGTAAGACTATAAAACATTATGATAGTGGAGGAATGTCTCAGGCTGCTGGGGGTTTCTTTCCCTCTTGCAGCCCTGATTCGACCGTCTAATGTACATTTTAGGACAAATTCCTGCACATCCGCATGTGGAGAATCGTCTTTGAACTGGGCTTCAACCACATAGTTAAATGTGGAGGAGCCGTGATGAGAGCTTTGACGGTTTGGACACCACGTCTGGTTGCTTTGTCACACACGTGAGGAGCAAAGGTTTCAGGTTCATCCTGTATGGATGGAAAATTATCTCATCACACAGCAGATCCCAATAAAAGAACAAAATGACTTTCCCTGGAAATACGAGCTGGAAAAATTATGAGGTGGAGGCAAAAAACGTCTGCTCAGAGCGCATTAAAAGAACAGATATAAGGAGCAAGTTTATAAATCTACTCTATGTCTCTGTCGGGACCTGGAAGCCAGAACAATACCGGACCATTTCTGCCTGTGATTGAAAACATGGTTGTCCTGCACTCTCATGCATAAACATCAATGAATTTGTGGCTGAAATTGTGAAAGTGCTTCCAGCATCAGCGGGAGGCCACAGACTGCAGTTACGAGGCTGCAGTCCTGCTCTGAGGTCACTATTAAAGACTGTAATTTAAAGAAATAATACATACCGTGTTATTATGAGTGAGATAATTGTTATACGGTAAAACAGAACAAAGTCAAAATACATATAAAAGAAACCCAATAAAATACACAAAGTCCTGCTTGTCTTAATAACATAAATAAACTCAATAAATACTACAGTTGCTGATTGTAGAGAAAAAAACAGTGTGAAATAAGCTTTTAAAATACAGCTAATGAGGGACAGATCCCACTTCACACCACTCTATAAAACCCAGAGCAGGAATTATGAAAGTCGACGTCCAATTACAGCGATGCGGCTCAAGTCGTTAGCCTGTGATGGGTTTAGCAGGCTCCAGCTCTTGGCCCGAGTCTCACAGGCGCAAATTAAGCCCGAAGAATAGGTTGTAAAAGGATAAGTCTTGGTTTTTTTCATACCTAAGAAGATTTTCAGATTAATAATAATGAAACAGATGTCCTTAAAGTTCATACGGAGGCCATCCGAGCTCCTTCTTCTGCTCGGTACGGAGCCAGAACGACAGACTGAGCTCAACGGGGAATCATCCCAGTCAGCGCTGGCCCGGTCCGAGGAGCCGGTCCACCGAGGCTACGTCCTCCTGATGCTTCCATGACAGGCTGAGCAGCACAGACCAGCACACCTCCACACTGGTCCTACATCTGCAGTGTTCTCATACTTCACTGACAAATACAAAAGAAGTTCCTGAAGTTCTTGAGCTTGAGATCCTGGGTTTCTCTAGCTGAAGCTTGGTTCTGCTCTGCTCTGTTGAACCCTCCAGATTCCTGCCCGCGAAGGGACAACGTGGTTTTCTGTCGTACCTCATTTCTCTCTGACTCTCGGCCTTGTTTAGACGTTTCAGTGGTTCTTCGTCTTTGACCGTCCTGTTTCCTCTGACTCTAGACGCCACAGTTCTGTGGTTTGTCCTGAAATCCCTCACAGTCCTGATCCCGGTCCAGACGGCGCTTTGATCAGAGTCCTCTGACTGATTCCTGACTCTGAGGACGACCTCCATGGTTTGGAGTCAGGTCTCAGGACGTGTCGGTTTCAGCTGGACTCCCAACCACTGTCCGTCGTCCAAAGCTCCGTCTGGGCACCAGATGCCACTCAAACTACGGAGCTAGCAACACGCGAAGGAAGGATGATGGAGACCTCTGATAGAGCCCATCAAACAGGCACTGATGAATGGAGACGAGTGAGTTTCTGTGTGAGTTTGTCTTTAAAATGATGAATGGGTTTGGGGATATTTTCCCTTTCACGCGCTGAAAACTCTGAATTCTGGTGGTTTCGTCCATTCCCAGACACAAACATAAGTGTAAGAAAAAACATGTGGACACACAAAGACCCGCGGGTCTCTGAGGAAGGATCAGATCGACTCCGCGTGACGTGATCTACAGCACAAGGAGGAGCAGCCGGGCTGCAGCGTAAAGCCTGAAAACACAACGATCGATCAGGTTTCACTCGGCCCAGACGTCCTCATCAATACTTTGATACCGAATACAAAAAATGTTATAAAGTTATTTCTGTCCGGGACAGTGTGTGCGTGTGTGTGTGTGTGTGTGTGTGTGTGTGTGTGTGTGTGTGTGTGTGTGTGTGTGTGTGTGTGCAGCACGTACCCTCCTTCAAAGATCTTGATGCGGGTGGGCTCGCTGGCGGGCTGTTTGACTGACACCTCCTTCTCCACCTGCTCCTCCTTGGAACGCTCCCACGACGCGACTCCTTTCATCTTCCTCCCGAAGTGACCGACGTCGACCGGCATCAACTCCGGCTTCAGCTGCACAGAAGAGACGAGGAAGAGGGGAGGAAGAGGGGAGGAAGAGGGGAGGAAGAGGGGAGGAAGAGAGGAGGAAGAGGGGAGGAAGAGAGGAGGAAGAGGGGAGGAAGAGGGGAGGAAGAGGGGAGCAAGAGGGGAGGAGGATGAAACAGAAGAGTGTAAAACATGTATGGACTGATAGGGATGAGATGGAATCCTCAGTATCATGGATGTGACAGGAGTCACATAAAAATCTACAGACTACAGACTGTGTGTAGACTACAGATCCACAGACAGTAAACACTAGTTTGCTAACCAGAGAAACTTTGTTGGCTTTGTCTGATCTCTGACCAATGAGAGGACATTCTGATCACTGATCTGTTAATATGTTTACAACAACAGCACAGAACAAACAGCAAACAGCTGTAGATATGCCTCAAGATACCGTCCCCAATAAATGCTGCACTATAAACTTGGTATGGGGAGTTCTTTCAAAGCACAAACAGGATGTCCGTTAATGTTGGAAGAGGAGCAGGGCTGCAGCTCACAGAGTTTGACCTCCAACCCAAGCCTCTACTGGACACGTGCACAATATGTCCTCCATGACTATTTGGGAATGCCAGTAGTCTGGTGGTTCCCAGTGTCCAGAGGTTCAACAGCGTGCAGCTGCTTGATAAGGTGACAGCCCATCTTTGTTGTGATGCACCAAAGTTATTACAAACAAATGATGAAGACGATGAGAATAAAACAATACGAGACAAATGAGACAGTGTGAAAAAAGTCTACAGAAGTGCAAATATAGAAGGTTTAACAGAGGCACACCCTCAGACTCTGACATCACATCTCTGCTCGTCTCAGGTCGTACCTGGTCAAACCTCAGCTTCCAGGCCACGGACGACACCAGTTTTCCAGAGCTGGGCGGCGACATGGCCGCAGGCGTGTAGAGCAGGTCGGCGCTCCTCCTCTGCTTGGAGCGGAGCAGGGCCAGAGCGGCCTTGGTGCTCAGGTTGAGCGGGTTGGGGTTGTAGGAGCTGACGCACCAGCTGCTGTAGACGGAGCCTCGCAGGGCGGCCGGGCTGCTGTTGGGTTTGGTGTAGTTGAGGAAGCACCAGCTGACTCTGCTGATGGTCCGCAGGCTGGGGAACTGGAAGAACTGGTGCACGTCAGACACGTCTGTGAGCAGCAGCGTCTGGCCCGCGGCCGCCGGCAGCCCTGCGCCCTGGCTGGTGGCCAGCTGGACCAGCATGCTGACGGGGGTCCTGCTGGGGGCGGACGTGCCGTCGGGGTCGTCTGCCTCGTTGGACGACGTCATGGACTGAGGGCTGGAGCTGCGCTCCGGCACCGCCTCGTCCACGTCCAGCTCCTCCGGGGAGTCCCGTCCTGAGGCCGGGGAGCGGTCTGTGACGATCTGCAGAGGAGGCGTGAAGCTCTCCACCCTGGGGACGTCGGGCGGGTGGGGCGCCGAGGAGCGCACGGGGATGGCGATCTTGGGGAAGTGGTCGGGCGGCGGAGAGGACGCCATCCTCTCGGGGAGGTCCACGGAGCCCTCGCTCTTCAGACGCGCTCTCTGAGCTCTGCTCTCAGACTTGCTGCCGCTCTCCGTCCCGCTCAGCTCCACGGCGCCCATCTCCTTCACGATCTGCCCGTACATGCGCTCCTCTTTCACCCGTTTCTGCTGCTTGGTCTCGATGAAGAGCTCCAGGGAGCTGGCGGGCGACAGCATGCGCTTGCTGCCTCCGATGCCGGAGCCCGAGGCGTCGGTGGTGGACATCGTACCGGACGTCAGCGACAGGGGGATCCCCGTGTTCAGACGTTGTTCCGAAAGCGAATCTGGAGCTTTCCACAGCGGGTAGCGGAGAACTGCGCCGTCTGTCTGTCCCAGGAAGTGTGATAAGTTGAATCCTGATCCACTCATGCCTCCTCTGATTCCTCCTGGAGGTTTGTTGAGCCTGACGGAACCGACAGCAGGACCGTTGTCAGTGAAGCCGCTGCCGTGGCTCGCCACCAGCTGGCTGACGCTGGTGTACATGACGCTCCCAAATGTTGGCACGTGCGTTTGGATCCTCACTGGAACCAGCATCCCGGGCAGGGACGCCTGAGGACCCAGGTTCTGGGTGGCAAACACAGGCTGGATCTGCTGCAGAAGCTGAGGGCTGGTGGCGGAGCTGGACATGGGATGCTTGGAGGAGAGCGAGGCGAAGCTTTGCTGCTGGGGCTGGGGGGACGTGCGGGAGGAGAAGGAGGCCGGGAACATCTGCGGGCTGGGACTTTCTGATTTCCCATCGTGCGTCATGTGATCGTGCGACTGCAGCGCTGGCTGCTTGTGGTGCGGGTGAGCGGGGAGGCTGCCTGGGGAGCGGATGTGGAGCTTCTGGAGCTGCTGCTGGGCCTGCAGGGTCAGCTGCTGTCTGGGGGTCAGAGCCCCCTCCTGACCCCACACCACAGCGGGCTGCTGGAAGGACAGGAAGGGCTGCTGGTACTGCTGCATCACCTCCTTGGTCATGGCTTCATGACCTGGATGCTCCCCCTCAGATGAGGAACCCTGGGCCTGCAGGCGATGGTGCTGGGACCTGTTAGGGAGACAAACACGCCTGAATACTTTTAAAGGGGAAAGATGCAAAAAACGAGCATACAAACATCAGTGTAGACAACTAAGGCTACTTTCATATGTGCTCCTAATTCGGACGTATGTCTTTCAAAGCAACCTCAGTCTGAATGGTCACATGACATCTCATACAACTTGTACATCACTGTTAGGAGGCAGGATGCATGGATGCAGCAGCTGATTGTAATGCGCTGTGATGAGTGTTCACCTGACGTAGAGCGGCTCGTCCTGCAGACTGTCCTCGCTGATGCTCTGCTGGAGGACGTGCTGCTGGTGTCCTGCAGGGGAGCACAGAGCAGAGAGCGTGTTGCACCTTGTGCTGTTTCACTTCCTTCCCTACGCACTGACTGGACTGCAGGCCTTACCGGCAGGGCTGCTGCCAGCTCTCTTGGTCCTGTAGGACAGGTCACTGCTGCCGTGGGGGGGTCCCAGGGGCCCCGGCCAGGCCCCGTGCTCCAGACTCTCCTGTTTGATTGACGTCTCGGCTGGTTCCTGGGCGACGGCCTCTGGATAGACACTCAGTGACGCCTGTAAAACGTGGAGGCAGAACTGATTGGTTGTGAAGAAACACCATCATGTCAGCTGTAGTTAGGACTTCCACGACTGCTGTGGTCTGTTCTAGAAAATGATGCAAAAACAGTAAAACCGCTACTTCCTGTTTCTCAAAGGCCAGGATAATGGCCAAAATAACATTCAATTTCTGTCCAATGTCTAATTGGCTAAATTGATAAAGCATGATTGAAATAGTTGATTCTTTTACTGGTGAGTTCATTGTTGATTGGTTGTTTATTTGTTGCATCTGATGTTCTGTCAGCATTTGATGAATGAAGCAGATCTGCTGCCTTTAAGCTGACTAACTGTCCTGACCCAGGAGCTGAGTAGACGTGTGCTACCTGTCGGACCAGATACCCGCGGCGGCGCTCCTTCATGGCCGAGGCGCTGGAGTATATCTCTCCCTGTCTGGAGGAGGACAGGCTCCCGTAGTCGAAGGATTTGCTTCGCATTTCAGGCAACTCTGTTGGCAACGTGCACGGCGCCTGCTCCGACGAAGACCTCCGCATCTCCCTCTGCTGGTGGTGGCTGGAATGGCCGCTGCCAGGCACCGTCAGGAACTCCGACTGCTTCGGTCCTCCACAAGATGGCAATGAGTCGTCCTGGTCGGACAATTAGGAATCATTTCAGATCTTTTCCAATAATCGCTGGGAATGTGGCACAGGTGACTGTTACGGTTTTGAAGGCTGAATAAAGTGCCTGGAAGTCATAGAAAGACGAGTTACCTGTTTGGTAGGTGAGACAGACTTGAGGCCTTCGTCTCTGTCAAAGGACATGGAGAAGGAGGAGGAGTGGGACAGGTTGCTTTCCTGGCTGGGACTGCGAGACAGGCTGGTGCAAGTGGACTCAAAGCTGGACTCCCCGGACGAATGCTCCATGTCTGTCAGGCGCAACCTTTTCTTCTTGGGTGGGAGCTTCTCTGATGGCATCTGGGAGAGGGTATCGCTCCTCTGTGGCAACTGGAACTCCTCCACATGCTGCTGCTGCTTCTCTGGCTCCTTGTTCATCAGAGCTTCCATGTCTTTCTCAGGCTTGTCTGGCTCCTCCGTCACCCTGATCTCAGGAACTTGGATGTTGGGTTGTCGGACGAGTTTGTGCGGGATGTGATAAGGCTGTCCGGGTGACGCTGCGGCTGATGAGGATGACAGGGAGGCCAGGTCGCTGTCACTCTGGCCCTGCTGCTCCATGCTCTCCGTCCTGAGGAGGGCGGATTCGGGACTCAGAGCGTCCTCAAAGATCTCTGTGTCGGACTGCTCTGAGTACTGTGTGGATGGAGCTTTCTCTGAGGGCTGATACCCAAGCTGCTCAAACGACTCGGACTTCTCAAAGGAGTTTGGCCGGCTGAGGGAATTCGTGTGCTGGATGACTGATATGACATTCCCGGCTGCCTTTCTGCCCTCGGAGTCAGGGAATAGTGCAATGTCCTCTGAGCACATACTGGCACAGGTGTCGAAGCTGTCAGACTGGCTGTGAGCACTGTGCAGAGAACCCTTCCCTGTGGGGGTGGCTCTCGACCCATCAAAACTACCATGTTTGAATTCATAGTCCCCTGCCATCTCCACTGAACCACTGCAGCTGCTGTCCCAGTGCTCGGGGCTCTCGTCCTCGTCCCCGACACTCTTCTCTTTCCTCCTTTTCCTTGTGGCTATTTCTGACATGCTAACTTTAGTACCGTAGGGGCTGCACGCGGCGTGCTCCGGGACTCCAGGGCTTCGTTCGCCCATCTTCATCCCCAGAGATGAAGCTACATTCTTGGGTATGTGTCCGTAGCCCTCCGCCTCTCCTACGTGGGCTTCGTTGGCCGACTGTTCAAACGCAGCCTGCCGCCGGAGCCTGCGAGGCGGGTAAAACACATCGTCTGATGTGATCATCTCATCAAAGGAGTGGCTGCCTCGAATTCCTGGAGGGACACTGAGGTTTGGAGGGGAGGAGGTTGGCATGGAGTTACTCCTAATAAGAGGCCCGGAATCTGTGGGCGGCTCCAGGAGCCCTGTGCTGCTTTGACAGGGTCCTGTTGGATACTGCTTAGCATCTCCAGAGACATCACCTCTGAAACAGATATGATCCTCAGCTATCTTCCCCATGTCCATGATAGCACCTGACTGCTTCAAGCTGGCCAGGGTGTTGGGGTCCGCCCCAGCCATGGCCACCGTTATGGACTGTCTGGGCCTGGTAGGGCGGTAGTACCAATTCCGACCAAACATAATCTCTTCGTACGTCTTGACATTAGTATTTGGAGGGCTGATCTGCTGCTCGGCGCTCTCAGAGCGTGAAAAGTAGCCAGAGTCTGTGCTGCCTTTGCTGTGCGGACTGAGGAGGTTCAGGGACTGAGACATGGCCGATTCAGCCTCATGACCCTTTTTATCATTCAGCCTCAAGGCCAAACGCTGTTTGCTGGTGAGGGACTCGTCCAGTGAGTGGGCTCTTCCGCCAGCCTGCGATGCCAACATATGGTGTGACCCCTTAATGTCCTGAAAGGGCGGGCACTCCATCCCCGTGGAGGGAACTCCCCCAGGCTTGGGGACGATAAGGATAGGCACTTTCATAGTCCCCACGGGCAGCTCCTCGGCTGAGTCTGCGTATGCTGGTTCCACACCGCCTGTGTACAGCGAGAGAGAACGAACCGTGATGAGAAATACAGTGTGGAAAGGGACGGGATGAGTCCAACAGTGAAGCATATTACTTTGCACCCCAATTTTTGTGAAATTCTCATCACACATTTTGGCAGAGACATATGTCCCAATATGGAATTGGAAATGGAGGAATGGAATCGCACCTGATGACTACTGCATGGATTAGTTCATGCATCAAAAACTCAATACCGACTGAAAGCAAGCTACAAAAGAGGTTTCACAATAGCATAAAGTTGACATGATCTTTACGTTTCGTCGGGTCTTGAGGGTATGTTACCTGTATTCTTGTCAGTTTCAAAGGAGATCTGTGGGATGGGGCTGTCTTTGTCTGTCAGCATGGTGGAGCCGTCCACGCCCTCCTCGTCCGTGTCCGTGCTCTGCTCTCCGTCTGAGTGGACCTCGGCCTCGCCCACCGGAGACGCCTGGTCCATGTCCCCGCCGCGCGCCGCCGCCAGCTCCGAGAACGGCACCAGGCCGGCCTTGATGGCGTGAGCGTGGGACTTGCGATGCTTGTAAAGGTTGCTCTTGGTTTTGAAAGAAAAGCCGCAGGGAACACAGGGGTATGGCCGCTCTCCGGTGTGTGAGCGGATGTGTTTCTTCAGGACGCTGGGTTTGGCGCAAGCTCGGCCGCAGTAGTGACAGATGTACTTACCAGGCTTTTTCGGTTTTTGCTCTTTTTTGCTGTAGCCCTCCTCTCCAGGCTCAGGGCCTGAGTGTGAATATTGTCCAAAGGAGCTGGGTAAACTGGGAGACTTCTGGCGGGGGAACCTCCCTGCCCCGGCACCGTGCGGGTGTGTGTGTCCTACTGGGAAAAGGTCATCTGAGGGCAACTGGCCGGCAAATGGCCACGCGTGAGGCTCAAGGCCTGGCTGAGGTTTGGCTCCTGAGAGGAAGCGCTCAGTTTGGGGGTGCTGAGGGTATGGCTGGCCTAGCTGGTAGGGATAGCCCCGCGGGAACCCTTGCGTAAAGGGCCCCTGAGGGTCTTGAGATGGTGGGCCGCCAATGGCCCCGACCGCAGAGGATCCGGGGATCAGCTTCCCAGATTCCCCGGGGAACGCGTACTTCTGCTGCGGCGCGGCTCCTCCCGTGGCGCCGCATGGTAAACTCTCACGCTGTTTGGTTTCCGTGTCAGCGAACGTGTCTCGCTTGGTGGTCGCAGAGGGCTCGGACGCCCACTTCCTCTGCAGCAGAGTCTTGTCCTTCAACGGCTCCTTGCTAGAGCATTTCTGCCCCGCGGCAGCCGACTCACGAGCTTCCATCTTTGTGAAGCAGGAGGATTGTGGAGGGGATGGTGGGAGGGGGAGTTCTTGAGGGTTACAACAAGGTCCCAAAAATACCAGGCATGATAGCTGAACCTTCAAGGGCTGCCAACGAGTTCAGAGAAACAGGAAGTGGCCGTCCATCGCTGAAATAGAGTGACTGGAAAGCCAGAGGCTGGAAACAGGAATCAGGAGGTGGGAATAAAAGTGGAACTTGAGGCGATAACATCAGAAATGTTTCTTTCCATTTGCTATTTTGTAAACATGCTAAAGTTGCTCTGCCTTGTTTTTCTGTCCAGTTCATCTAAAGGCAGAGGAATCCTTGAGTGATCTGGAGATGACACAAGCAGAGGAAATGTTCAGTGAGTCATGGAGCAGATTCAAGCAGAGCCTCCAGGTAGACGACACAGTGACACTATCAAGCTGTGAATACTGACTTTTCTTTGGGGGAAAGTGCTTGTAGATCCTCTTTCGGTATCTTCAAAGATCGTCCAGTTTTCTCAACAACAGACCTGTAGACAAACAAAAGAGCCCATTAGTTTTGCTCTCCACAATGATTCAACAATCCAAATCAATCTCAGCGACTTTACAGATGATTCTTTAACCTCACGACTCTCTCTTACCAGGAGCTGGTTTGGTGTTGATACCTTGGAGTAAATGACACTCAGATGTAGAAATTTCACTGCTAAATGTGGCGCAAAGACATTCTTAGCCGCAAAGAAGACGACTCACAGTCGTCACATACACGCCTGATGCCAGAATGTAAATGTTATTGATTGCTCAGTTAGTTTCTCTACACTGGAATCCATCTGTGCTTTTTTGCCTTCTCCACCCCTTCCTCCTCCCTCCCTCCCTCCCTCCTCCTCCTCCTCCTCCTCCTCCTCCTCCTCCTTCCACTCAGTGACTCACCGATGCAAAGCAAACCCACGCTGTTCCTAAAAAGACACAAAGGCTTATAAATAGCGCGGTGGAAGTGACGTTGGAGTGTCATAATGTGTGTGGGCGACCAGAAAGGCCAAGTCGAAGAGCAGCCATCAGCGCTAGCACCTTTCCTTCCTCTCTGGCTGTCATAGTTTGATCTGAGTTGGTATGTGCTTTTTTAACACACACACACACACACACACACACACACACACACACACACACGCATAGATACAGTGCCAGCAACTGCACTGCAAACACCGCAGTAGACTCCGTGCATATGTGTGTTTCCATTGTTTAACGTTTCTTAACCACACCAACACCTGACAGAGGAAGAAGTGGTGACACACACACACACACACACTCACACACACACACACACACACCATTCAGCGTGCATCTATTACTCTCTGTCTCACACACACCCCTGCTGAAGCTGCAGTTTTGCTTTGTATTTTCCTCATCTCAGGGTTTAAACAGCTACCCCCGCACTTTGATTGCGACACACACACACACACACACACACACACACACACACACACACACACACACACACATCTCTATATACAGAAAGTGCGGCCTTGGTGCTGGTAAGCAGGGCTCAGTGACGTGTGTGTCTGGGGGCCCAGTGTGAGCTCTATAAATAGCACCTGAGGAAAACATGTTGTATTCTTAGCAGCAGGAATGTTAACTTTGGGCTACCTTGTGCTGTTTCACATGTAGCCCCCTCCTCCACTTCACACACTCACTCACTCACACACATGCACACACACACACAAAATCTTCACACAAACAGCAGGAACATGAGCTCAGACCTGGTTTGTGTTTTCATGTTTTCCATGATGTTAAGCGAGCAAGAATGTGGTCCGAAACCCAGAGGAGCGACTGCTCGCTTCGAAACAATGGCATCAAACTCGGGCTGATGCTGATTGGTTGTCGGAGCGGTCATCTGACACAAGTCCCATCCTTCAGGGTGAAACACTCCAGTGTCATCGTCTCATGGCCGATGTGTCACCTCCCGCCTGCAGCACAGACGTTCAGCACGATCACAGGCTGGCTTTAGTGCTCGATCTTTACTTTAAAAACAGACTCTTCTCTGTTATACGCTGATCATCACATCAAGATGTCACTCATCACAGTCAACATCACCACAGTACGTAAAGATGGCGTCACTGGACTCACTGGACAAGTGAGTCAAGAGTCAAGAGTCAAAGGCCACACAGTTGTGGCACTTAGGAATTGTTGTGCGACATTCCCAAAGTCAAACGGCAGAATGAGGAACACTATAGAAAGCTACAAATAACAAAGAAAAAACACAAATAGTTCAACAAACTTTCTCCACACCACAGAACACATCTAAATGCAAGGAGTCATCCATCTTTAAGCTGTCTGACCCCAACACACACACACACACACACACACACACACACAGTACCTCAGCTGTGACCTTGACCTTCAGGCACACAGATGATTCAGAGTTAAAGCCCGCTGAATGTGTCGTGAGGCGGCTGGTTTTGTAATGAAAGTTTTGAATGGTTGCCGTCTGCAGAGCGAGTGGGAGTGTGTAGTGAATGGCTTACATAAAGCTTTATTCATACGTGCACCGACACAACCTGCCCCAGTTCCTGCGCGTAGGAGAGACTGCTGTGCACACATGAGTGTGTGTGTGTGTGTGTGTGTGTGTGTGTGTGTGAGCGTGGGAAGCATGTGCACCAGTTGTGCATGTGTGTCTGTGTGTGTGTGTGTTTGCATGTAGGCTGGCAAAGGGCATGACGAGACACTCCAGTAGTAGATGGGTCAGAACAAGGCTGCACATACAGGTAAAAATAAAGAGGAAGGTGAGTGCGCACGCACACGCACATACACACAGCGCTGCAAAGTGATTTATCAGGATGCTTTAAATAACCAGAGTTACTCATCCTGCAGGAGCAGCGAGCAGCTCGGCTTGTTCGAGGAAGCGATCTGAACCCACTCCATGCTTCTCCCAGCCAATCGGACCTGAGAGAAGTTTATTTTTTGTTTTGTTTAGTGGGCAAAACGATCGATCCCAGCACCTTTACGCACTTCTGCTTCCGACCAATCACAGCAGAGCCATAATAATAATCTGTAACCAGGAGCTCACACATAGATTTGGACTGAGTATCACTTGATTGTATTTGTGTTAGGATGATACCTGCACACCTGTAACCTCTCACCAGTTCCTCTGTGAGGATTCCACAAGAATCCAACATGATGTAACTGCAAAGTGTAAAGTTGGATTGATTTAAAAATGTAAAAAAACAAAAGTAGTTCTGAGACTAAACAGGATAAAATACTAAAATTGAAGTATTCCTAAATGAATAAGAACCTTTGATTGACAGACGAACAGAGACTCTTCCTCCTCTCATAGTGAGAAGCTCAGGTGAACTGAGGCGCAGGTATCAACAAGTTTACACACACACACACACACACACACACACACACACACACACACACACACACACACACACACACACACACAATCACATGCACACTGTACTCACACACCCTGGAGGTACAACCACTGTGTGGGCAATATCCATGCAGTAAGAACAGAAGGCTCTGTGTGTATATATGTCTGTGTGTGTGTGTGTGTGTGTGTGTGAAGTGTGTGGGAGGCTGTTCAATTCTGAAGGCTGAGGGCTCTCTCTCTCTCTCTCCCTCTCTCTCTCTCTCTCTCTCTCTGAGTTGGAATGACAGCCCGGGATAACGTTGCCAAAACGATGTCGAGATAATGGATCAACATTTGTACAAATCCTCTTCCCTCCTTGTATCGTTATCAGTGTGTTTGGCTGCATGTGTCTGATTGGGGCTTTCACACACACATGCACATACACACACACGCACACACACACACACACACACACACATGCACACACACAAACCAATAATCCCTCTCCTACGGTGTCTTGTTCAGATATGCAGTAGATAAGCCTCTCATTTACTTTCAATGAAAAACCCAGACGAGGGCAGAGCCGACTTCTGGTGTAACTATGTGTGTCTATGTGTGTGTGTGTGTGTGTGTGTGTCTGTGTGTGTGTGTGTGTGTGTGTGTGTGTGGTGGCTGGTTATTCTTAAATTAGCCCGCCAGGGAGCTGCATTCCGACTGGAATGATTGGAATTCCTGTGACACAAAAACAGAGGAAAAGTATCGTTGTATGTGTGTGTGTGTGTGTGTTTGTGTGTGTCTGTATATGTGTGTGTGTGTGCCCTGCCTGTCACTTCTCTGCATATGCAGCACAATACATATTTCTAATCATGTTACAGATATAACGGCCAGGTCACTGCGCTGAGCTGTGGGACAGAGGCCGGAGGGCAGGAAACCAAGATCCAGAGGACGGAGTAGAGAGAGAGGACACACCAGGAAGGAAGGAGGGAGGGAGGGAGGGAGAGAGAGAGAGAGAGAGAGAGAGAGAGAGAGAGAGAGAGAGAGAGAGAGAGATGAAACATTACAGCAGGAGGAACCACGACAAAACACGAGTGACAGGGGGGAAGTAGAAAGGAAGATGAAGAGGAAGGAAAAGACAGAGGAGGGAGCTGGCGAGGACAGAGGGAACAAAGAGGATCAATAACTAGGAAACAATGGAGAAAATGATAATGGGCGGACTGGGGAGGAAAGAGCAAAGAGAAAAGCAAGAAATACAATAGGAAGAAGAAAAAACTGGAGGACAAAGGAGATGGAGGAGGAAGATGAGGGATCAAAAAGCCACAAAGACCAAAAAGATGCTGAAGGTGATGAGGACGAAGGAGACAGCAGAGGATGCAAAGGAAACAAGGATGCAGGAGAGGACAGACAGAGACAGGAAAACGATGAGGAAACAAATTCCCAGGAAAAACGATGCAAAGGATTAACGTACGAAACAAGGACACAACAAAACTAGCAAAAAAGGGAGGAAGGGTATGAACGAGGGAAGGAGGGAAGGAGGGAAGGAGGGAAGGAGGCAGAGGATGAAAGGACTCAGGTGATGAGTTTGGAAATGGGACGCAGCCGGCGAGGATGAGAGTCAGGCCAGCTGATATCATGTTACTGTAACACCACCACTGTCCTCTCTCTCACACACACACACACACACACACACACACACACACACACACACACACACACACACACACACACACACACACACTCTGGCGCACCAAATACATGTATGCATGGATCAGACACGCAGTCACAGACACACACAAAGGGCGCGGGTCGTGTTTCTGAGTGGTAGTCGAAGTGTTTCTGCTGCTTTGGGTGGTCAGACGCTGTGTAAATTATTTAAACGTGTTACTAATGGTTTCCATTCAGTGATTAACCACTTTGTACAGCCAGAGAGAGAGAGAGGGAGGGAGGGAGGGAGCGGGCGATCGAGGGCAGCTGGCAACGTCTGTGTGTGTGTGTGTGTCTGTTGGCTCCGCTCTGTTTGGCCCCAACTGGACCGAAACCACGCACACACACACACACACACACACACACACACACACACACACACACACACACACACACACACCTCTATTAAAACATTACCTTTGTTTACCTGGAGTTAGACAGAAGTTACTGGAACAAAGAGCTGGACTCAAGAGGGAACGAGTGTGTGTGTGTGTGTGTGTGTGTGTGTGTGTGTGTGTGTGTGTCGGGCCATGCTCTGGCAGGTGAAGCAGGCACTCAGACCTCCTTCATCATGTCTCTGCTGGTGCAGGTTCACAGCAGCTCATTAGAGGATCGACTCAGATCGTTAGGCTTCGTCTCACTCATCAGTTCACGTCTTTGTTCATTTATTTGTCGTTTTGTGCTGTGAGGTGTAACGTCACGGGCTGCAGCCGCAGCCAGAGCTGTGAGGGAGCTGAGAGGACCACCACGCTCAGGAGATGAGGAGATCTGGGTCTTCATTGAGATGCTTGGTCTTTGGAGCTGACGCACATTTCACATGTCTGTGCAAACAAAACTGTCATTCTTATTTACTTTCACTGTGTTTTCAATATTTGCCAGAAAAATTAAAAGAAACCAATTACAGATTAACCACCAGCAGAGCCAGAGACAGTGAAGAAGGATGCTGTGAGCTGTTTGGTTCTTCTCAAAAGATCTACACTTAGAACTGTAGTTTCATTTGGTGTTTTAAGAGTGAATATCTTAGTTTGAGTGTTTAACTCTTTACTTAAAACAAGCACCTCGTATCTTATTTCAGGGAGTCATGAAATCATCTGTCCATCAAGTAAGATCATTTCACTTTCTTTGAGTTTCTTTTCCCTCAAATTCTCTGTTTTTATCTTGGTCTTTTTTGTTGCTGTTGCTGATAAAAACTTAAATACCATCACCTCAACCATCACCTCTGACGTGTGTGTGTGTGTGTGTGTGTGTGTGTGTGTGTGTGTGTGAACCCAGGCAGGCCGTCTGCAGGTCGTTGCAAAGTTAAATTTAAAACATTTTAAGAGCTTCTCGGTGCCAGTCCAAATAAAACCGAGGGCCAACCCCGAGCTCTCGCCAGAGCTCTTACAAATATAAAACTCTTTCTCAGCAGCTACGTGACAGTACCTGGTCCTCAGGTCAGGCCAGGTAGAGCGTTCACGAGTCCTGAGGAGGAGCTGGGTCACATGACCAGTTCCCTTCAGACCAGATGGACAGAGGAGGAGACTCCACTGTTTCTACATCTGATCCAAAGATCTAAGAAAACTATGTTCTGGACGTCCATCTTCCTCAGAGTGGAGGACCAGGACCACATGGTACCAGGGTTATTATGGGATGGAGCAGGACCACATGGTACCAGGGTTATTATGGGATGGAGCAGGACCTCATGGTACCAGGGTTATTATGGGATGGAGCAGGACCACATGGTACCAGGGTTATTATGGGATGGAGCAGGACCACATGGTACCAGGGTTATTATGGGATGGAGCAGGACCACATGGTACCAGGGTTATTATGGGATGGAGCAGGACCACATGGTACCAGGGTTATTATGGGATGGAGCAGGACCACATGGTACCAGGGTTATTATGGGATGGAGCAGGACCACATGGTACCAGGGTTATTATGGGATGGAGCAGGACCACATGGTACCAGGGTTATTATGGGATGGAGCAGGACCACATGGTACCAGGGTTATTATGGGATGGAGCAGGACCACATGGTACCAGGGTTATTATGGGATGGAGCAGGACCACATTCATGGTTTTTGTGACTGAGACTTCTCAGCTGGTTGTTCCTGCGCTGGTTTCACCTGGGAGTCAAACCACATCGACTGCTTCAGAGCGCCTCCACCTCAGGTGTAGAGCGCGCCTGGAGCGCTTCTCTGCAGCAGCGCCTCCACCTCCAGCTCCCCTCGGCTCCTCGGCTCGTCTCCTCAGCGTCCTGCTGCTCCTGCTCCGGGTCGGCAGAGTGGGAGGACGGAGCGCAGCGGCCGAGCCAGCCGCCAGCTGCCGTTATTTTCTGCTCGTGTGGGCTGATGAAAAACGAGCCGCTCGTCCTCTTTTCACAATGGATTTCTCTCAGAGAGTTTGAGACTGGAGAGAGAGCGAAGCTGAAGGAGCTTCTGTGAGGAGAATCTGAGAAGGAGCTTGAGCAGTCAACCACTGGGGACGAAGGCACATGTGACTGACATAAGTGCCACTGAGGTAGAACACAGTGACAGTGTTTCCTGCTGCTTTTCACAATCTCTTCACAAACATGGAAGATTTTTCAAAATAAAAGTCATACTGAGCCTCAAGGAAACCACAACTCAGCAGATTAGACAATAACTAGATCGTGGTGTTTACATGAGTAATGTATAGAATAAACCAGCAACATCTGGCTCCTCCTCACAACCTGCTCCTCATCTCTTCCTGGTCTCCCTCTCTCCTCCAGCTCTTCTCCTCCTGGTCTCCTCCTCCTGGTCTCCTCCTGGTCTGGACCATGGGACAGTAGAAGGAGCGTGGCCACTAGTGTTCTTCTGCTTTGTAGCAACACAACAGCTGCTTCTCACAATCTTCCAGAGGTTTACAGCTGGTTCAGACCAGTACGTATCCTCCTCCTCCACTGGTTCAGACCAGTACGTGTCCTCCTCCTCCACTGGTTCAGACCAGGTCCTGGTCTCCTCCCTCAACATCTACAGCAGCACAACCCCAGGTTCACCTCAGCCCAGAACATACACTTCTCCTCCTCCTT
>CM055206.1:19067105-19072105 GCA_029224185.1 Karalla daura | reverse complement strand
CAGATCTAGGATGTGTACTTTGAGAGCTCTCTTTATTTTTTCAGCGCACATTTTTATTTTAATGTAAATTTATTCGACTACTCAATTAAACCAATAATAATTGATTACAAATCTAATTGGAGTCTGTCCTCGAGCTGCGCAGCTTAACGATCCTGACAACGAGCCGTCCAGTCAGAGCGCTCCACAGCAGAACATCTGCTCCAGCCCCGCCTGGAGAAGCTTCTCATGATTCCCTCAAACATTTGTTTCCAACAATCCCACCTGAAACATCACAGGTTAGAGCTGATGACCCTGAACGCATCACGCAGCACCTGAACCTCCAGGAGAACGTGTTCCACCTCAGAGCTGAGAGCACCAACACGTCCCACAAACGTTTCTTTACACTTTCAAAAGTTTGTCACAGTTGAGGACGAGCGGCTAATGTTGCTCCCACACTCAGCTATCAGAGCTGACTCCACAGACACTAAACGACTGTGTGTGTGTGTGTGTGTGTGTGTGTGTGTGTGTGTGTGTGTGCAGCTCCTATCAATCTGTTTACACACTGTGTAGACTCCCTCCCCTGATGAGGTTGGAGTCTCCAATAAAATCATGAAAGTCTATGTCAGGTCCCCGAAAGGGTATGGTGTGTATGTGTGTGTGTGTGTGTGCGTGTGTGTCTGTGTGCGTGCGTGTGTGTGTGTGTGTGTGTGTGCATGCTGCAGTTTATTCTTGACACAGTGGGGGCGGGTGGTTGAATGACTACTGTCCCCAACACCCGTTACACACAAACACACACGCACACACGCATGCACACACACGCACACACACACACACACACACACACACAACACACACACACACACACACACACACACACACACACACACACACACACACACACACACACACACACACACACACACACACACACACACACACACCAGTTCTGGCTGTCCACCCATGCACAGAGCTAATCTCTGTCCCCTCACATCCATGGAGCAGCAGGTAGGTAGGAGGTGTATGGTCTGAGTGTGTGTGTGTGAGTGTCAGTGTGTGTGTGTGTGTGTGTGTGTGTGTGTGTGTGTGTGTGTGTTAAGCAGGATGACTAACATCTTATAGCATTAAAAAGCTTGAACCCTCGACAGCACAGATGGCGCAGTGAGCAAACTAGACACATAAAAAAATAGAAAAATACTCCATTTATGAAAATCTTGCAAAAGGTTTTTAAACCATAAAAATACACACAAAGAAAGTGTTGCTGTGTGTTCAGTGTGTGTGTGTGTGAGAGAGGCTGTGCAGGTGTGTGTGTGTTACTGTACACCTGCATATGAATAATGTTCCTGTTCCATTTCCTGCTGCAGCCTTTGCCACTGATTTGCATCTCCTCCTCTCTCTCTCTTATAATTTCCTTTTTTTCATCTTCAGTTTTGCATCAGTGATGTACAGAACGTTCACTCTGCCGCAGCAGCGACAGAGAAAAACTGTGAAGAGACGAGGAGAGAAAAACACACCGAGGCTGCTACATAACGTCACATTCCCAGTTAGACAACAGCCCCAGTTTCAGCCTCAGCCCAGAAGCTGCACGCCTTCTTCTTCCTCTTCTTCTTCTTCTTCTTCTTGGTCTCCATCTTGTTTTGGGCAGGAACAAACAAACGTTGATGCTTCAACTTAAAGGTTTTGCTGGGATGCAGTTTTCTTTTCCTGGTTGTTCCTGTTATAAGTGAATCGACCATGAAGCATTCTGTGTTTACATGACTTAACATGACTCAGCATAACTTAGCGGGACTACGTAGCGTGACATAGGCTGACTCAGCTGGAGCTCCTCTGTTGACCTGGACGGTCTCAGTCAGACCGTCCTCTGGTTCTGGTTCAGAGCAGAACCAGAGGACGGTCTGACTGAGACCGTCCTCTGGTTCTGGTTCAGAGCAGAACCAGAGGACGGTCTGACTGAGACCGTCCTCTGGTTCTGGTTCAGAGCAGAACCAGAGGACGGTCTGACTGAGACCGTCCTCTGGTTCTGGTTCAGAGCAGAACCAGAGGACGGTCTGACTGAGACCGTCCTCTGGTTCTGGTTCAGAGCAGCCACAGTCAGCCTGCTCCTGCTGGAGCTGCTTCACGCCGGGGTCAGGTCAGATCTGCTGACCCTCCATCATCCAGACTGCAGAAGCTAACGTCTGTCTCAGCCGGGCTCCGTCCCTCGTCTCCATGGAAACCGCATCCGCGTTCACCGTGACAACGAGAGATGTTGGGGCAGGATGGAGATGTAACGCTGCAGCTTCCAGTGGTTCATTCATGCCACACTGGTTTATATATGTCTGCAGGACACATAAACAGCTGGAATAAACCAGGCTCGGATCTACGGAACAATCCGGAACAACCAGCAGAACCTACACACGGTGACTGAGACGTGGAGGCTGGATGTGGTGAGGCCGAAGGTAAATACACACAAATACTACGGTACACACACGTCCCTCTGACAGTGTTCCCATTAGCCCCTGTAGGTTTTACTACTGTCTGTTTGTGAGAGCACACACACACACACACACACACGCACACACACACACACACACACACGCACACACACACACACACACAGGATGAGGGAGCCATAGGGACAGATAAAGGCGCTGTCAGCAGCACCTGCTCCTCCTTTTCTCTATCCCCCCTTTCACACTCGTCTCTCATCCCGTCCCTCTCCTCTCCTCTCCTCCCCTCTCCTCTTCTCCTCTCCTCTCCTCCCCTCTCCTCTTCTCCTCTCCTCTCCTCCCCTCTCCTCTTCTCCTCTCCTCCGTATCTTTCTTGTTTAAAAGAAATGAAGGTGCATCTCATTTGTCCTCATTTGTTCTTCCATCAGAAATTACTATCAGAGTATATTCTACAATCCTGTTTCTAGCTGTGGGAAGATTACACTCTGCGTCTGCTCAGATCTGGCTCCTTTCATGCTGATCTGGCAACCACACGCAAGCTTCACTCTGATTGGCTGTTTCTCCTGCCACTCACATGATTGATAACGTGACTCTACTGTAGCCTGATGTTCCTGACTGACTCGTGAAGCTTGTCAGCTCTCTAGCTGCAGGTGAGTAGAACCTTCCCAACATCTGGAGGGAACAGATTATTCCTCTTTCCACCAAAAAACAAAAGGGTGAAAACTTCTGCTCCACAGTTTCTCCTGGAGGATGAATTCTCCTGACCTCAGAGCTTCAGAGAGCGGAGCAATCACACGACTCTGCCTCTGCCCCCCGACACAAAGAGCCGCCATTCAGCAGGGTGTGTGTGTGTGTGTGTGTGTGTGTGTGTGAGAGAGAGAGAGAGAGAGAGAGAGAGAGTTTGTTACATTAATCCTTTGTTTTTCTCTGCACAATCTCTCTTTGTTTTATTGTCCTGGTGTCTTTTTGACCTCTGCCACCTCTCTCTCTCTCTCTCTCTCTCTCTCACTCACACACACACACACACACACACACACACACACACACACACTGGTCGTCCAGTGTCAGAAGAGAGTCTTTCTCTGCCATCACTTTTCTTTCACTTTCTCTCTTCTCTTTCGTTCCATTCTCTGCCCTCTCTCCATCTGTTCCACCTTTTCCATGTTTCCTCGTCTGGTTCTTCCCCTTCCTCTTCCTCTCCTCTTCCTCTCTTCCTGCTCTCCTGCAGTAATCACTCCTCACCTTCTCTTCTCCATTTAAAGTTACACTTTCTGTCATCCGCAGTTTTAATTAATCACGCGACTCGTTAACGAACTCTCCCCCCTCTGCTGTTAATTAATCAGGTTCCCGGCTTAATGAACAGTCTAAACTCGTTAAACCTGTTTCGCTCTTAATTAGCCCGTTAGCTCCGGGGCCTCGTGCTCCGACAAGACTATTAGGCTCTACTAGGCCTTAATGGCCGCCCGGTGAGTGTGTGTGTGTGTGTGTGTGTGTGTGTGTGTGTGTGTGAGGGAGAGCGTGTGTGTGAAGATTACCTCACTCCCTAATGGCTCTGCTCAAATATTTATAGGGCAGGAAGCTGAATGGGAAGAATGATAGCGCTCAGGGAGACAGCGCACACGACAAGACTGATGCTGCCTTCAAGTGCTCCTCGGAAGCTCCGGCTTCCGACCTCGGAAGTTGTAAAGATATGGAAGCCCTGAAGGGTCAGCGGAGCATCTGCTCCTGCTCCGCGTCTCCACGAGCCCGAGAGCTCGTTAAAAGTTAACGTCACTGTTTAGACATTTTTATAAACGTCAGGATCAAGTTTGCCACCCGCTCATAAACAAAGACACCTGCCAGAGGCCTCACATCGTTCTGTCTGTCTATCTATCTATCTATCTATCTATCTATCTATCTATCTATCTATCTATCTATCTATCTATCTATCTATCTATCTATCTATCTATCTATCTATCTATCTATCTATCTATCTATCTATCTATCTATCTATCTATCTATCTATCTATCTATCTATCTATCTATCTATCTATCTATCTATCCATCTATCTAACTAATGGCAGCATGTCTTCAGTTGTGGCTGAATTCTAATAGTTTGAAAGTCTTCAGTCTTTTCTTAAATGTGAATATTTTTTAGTTTTATTAGTATCAGTAAATCCTGAGCTTCATCCTGGCCTGTTATGAACAAACAACTTCCCTGGGACAAACCCCAGAGGCAGCACAGACTCCTCCCTTCTCTCCTTTCTCTCTCTGAACAACAGATCCACATCCCGGACGTTCGGCTCCATCTGAGTTTCCTCCAAAGATCACTCCAGGAACACCTGAGGACCAGCACCACACACCAACGAGACGAAACCAGAACCCTGAGACGACTCATTTCCTTCAACACCAACATTAAACTGAGGAGCGCACACACACCCAGTCACATGACGCAGCGCTGAGCGATGTTCCGGAAGCTTGGGATGACCGAGGCGATTTTCCGGGAAGCGGACGGATGTGAAGGAGCTGACACAGACCTGCCTCCTCACGTCTGAACCTCGGAGCGTCCTCGTGTCTGCTCTCACAACCCTCGCTCTGCCAGCGGAGCAGAGTGAG
>CM055206.1:19062105-19064605 GCA_029224185.1 Karalla daura | reverse complement strand
ACAGAGCGGCGACAGTCGTGCCAGCGATGGATGTTTGAGTCTCAGTGAGTGGAGGCAGAGCACCGAGACGAAAACGGAAAGAAACCTTCTGGGGCAACATTTATGATGAATAAATATCCGCAAAATAAAATAAAACAAAATAAAATCATAAAGTAAAACAGGAATCAAACCACAGCGAGCACGGAGCAGCTGCTCCTCACATCTCAGCGTGACCGTGACGACCTTTCACCCCAGCCGACCCGGAGCCTGACGGGCCGGACCGAGCCGGGCCAGCCTTCACACAAAACATCCTCACAGAGACAGAAACACACACACACACACTCACACACACACACACACACACACACACAGACGCACACACACTCACACGTACCTACACGTGCTGCAGCTCAGAGGAAATAAAAAACCTGCATCACTCACAGATTTTTGTCCATGACCTCATGGAAAAAGTGAAACAAATGCTCGAAAACTTAATTTTCTGCTGTTGCACAAACACCAAAAGCTGCAGCGCTGCTGTTGCTGGAGGGACTGTTATTGTTGTCTGTTATTTTTATTGTTGTTGAAACGAGCCCAGCGATGTGGATGTGGGTCAGCGGCACGTTCATCTTCTTGTTTTTTTTCTTTTTCTCCTCTTCCACATTTGTGTTTGTTTCTCTCAATTTGCGTGTCCAGCTCCCAGTCTTCTCCTCCGGCCGGCTCCTTCTGCTCCTCGTGTTTGTGGTTTGACGTGTTGTTGTGTGTTTTAGTGGAATCTGTGTGCACGCTTTGAGTAAGAGCTGCGACAAACTGTTACCTTAACAGTTGCTTTTCTCAGTCACAGAGGATGCACAATTCACATTCAAGAAGCTGTTTAAAATGACTTAAGATGGTTGTCGATTTCTTTATTAATCGACTGTTAATTGATTAATTAGTTGTTTCAATACGTTGTGTGCACGTGACCTCAGGAGGAGTGCTGCAGTACACACTCCTGGCCAGTAGTTGGCACTGTGACTGTGTTTGACATTTTCTCCGGGAAGCGTCTCCAGGTTTCGCCTCTGCTTCCGTCCTTACGTCACTCATCAAAACTCATTAAAAAAACTATCAAAAACTACCTGCCATCATCAAACGCTGTGACCTCTGTGAGAAAACCAAGTGTGTGTGTGTGTGTGTGTGTGTGTGTGTGTGTGCTACAGGTTAATGGGGAACCAGGGCCACGGCGAGCCCTGACCCTCACACATACATCATCCCTGCTGCTGCAGACTCAGCACCAGGGCGAGGTCACAGACGAGTCGTCGAGCTGCCACGATGAGAAACGGCCAGCCTGAAGCTCCTCCTCCTCCTCCTCCTCCTCCACCTCCTCCTCCTCCAGGAGCACCACACACTCACAGAGCTGCACCTGCCACAGTTCGTTCTGCTTTTTCATTGTCTGAACCGGCATCACGGCATCTAAACACACACATCCAGTCACATCCAGGCAGCGTGCAGACTGCACACAGGCTAGCAGGACTCGGCCCCGGCCACCACGGCGTCCACTCCTCCTCCGCAGCGTCGTCACACACCTCTGAACGTCACCATGAAACAGCACAAAGAGCGGGCACAGGAAGCTGACTCAAAGAGAAACCCCAGGCAGGACTTCCTGCCAGAGAAGCAGCAGTGCTGCAGATCAGGTTTTAGTCTCTACCGACTGAGGTCTGTCACCACTGCTAACTCCTGCTAACTCCTGCTAACTCCTGCTAACTAACTAACTTTTAACTAACTAACTTGTTTCACCATCTCACCATGTGAACTCACATGACACCACTGTGTAAAAATACCCCGCTCCAGATCGAGGTGAGGGCGCACTGTTACGCTAGGAGCTAGGAGCTAGGAGCTAGGAGCTAGGAGCTAGGAGCTAGGAGGAACCCCAATCTTCATGGTCTCAAATGAGTTACGTAGGAGAAAAGCTACAAACCACAATAGAAACAAAAGAGCAGCGTCCCTCTCGAGGTCTGGATGTCCGTGAGTGAAAGTAAAAAAAAAAACACAAACACAAAATGCACTGAAAACACTGCGCGCTGCATGCCACACCAGCAGGGGGCGATATCATTTTAACCTTTAAAATCACATCGACCAGTCATAGTGAAACAGGAGTACCAGAGCATACCCCAGGTCCGATCTTTGTTTCCTGATCCTTCTGTTTTTTTAAAGGAGAAGAAGAAGAAGAATCAGGGTTCTCAGGGTTCTCAGGGTAAACAGTAGAACTAGAATCTACGAGAACCAACACATGACATGTCAAACACTAACCCTGTTTTCCTTCTCTACGTGTAAACGTGACACCTGCCTATGGAGGAGCTTTTCTGTTTTGGTGGATCAAAGACACGGTTTAGCTGTGGATGACGTGGAGGACTGGTCTCCGTGTGGACAGAGCTTCAGACCTGGACCTGCTGGATCTGCTCACACCTCCCAGAGGAAAGCGTGTTCTGGCTCTCCGGAGAGTTCCAGCGCACGCAGAGTTTTATTCCGTTGTTGTCATTGCTAACAA
>CM055206.1:19057105-19059605 GCA_029224185.1 Karalla daura | reverse complement strand
CAGTCTGCCTTCAGCGAGAGTCCCGACAGGAAGTGTCCTCATCGGGCCATCCTGCGGGAAACACACCAGAGGAAGAACGTCAGTGTGTGTGTGTGTGTGTGCGCATGTGTGTGTGTGTGTGTGTGCATTTCTAAGGGAGCCCGGTCACTATCGCAACGGGACATAAACAGGATGTGGTGGAGGAAGTGGTCACCAGAGGTGTGAGGCAGAAACCCCCCTCCTCGTTTACTATCTCACACACACACACACACACACACACACACACACACACACACACACACACACACACACACACACACACACACACACACACACAGAGTTAGAGAAAGGAGGAGGGAGAGAGCAAGGGGGGACAGAGAAGTGAATCAATTGTGAGAGAGCAGAGGGGAAAAAGAAAGGGAGAGAGAGCAAGAAAGGAGAGAGAAAGAGAGAGAGAGAGAGAGGATGTGGAGGAATGAAGCAAAGGGGGAGAAAGAGAGGGGGAGAGCGAGGGAGAGGAAAGTTCCTTCAATTCATCTGATTTGTTGTCTCAGCCACATGGTTTAAAATGTGGTGGAGAACGGAAACACACACACACACACACACACACACACACACACACACACACACACACACACACTCAGAGTCAATGGAAAAGGCTGTACAAGTCACATACAAACACACAAAAACACACACCAGCAATGTAATGGACGGAAAACATCAAAAGACACAGACAGAGAAGTGGACAGTCACATGTGCTACACATACACACACACACACACACACACACACACACACACACACATGCACAGTGGCACGGCTGTTGAGATCAGATTTTTCCGACTCGTCCTCTCGCTTCGCTCTGCCAGGACGAAGGCAGGGAAAAACTATGACACTGTTTTTCTGTTTCATGCCTGTCAAAACACACACACACACACACACACACACACACACACACACACACACACACACACACACACACACAGATGGCGAGGCCAACTTGTGTGTGTTTCCATCTGTCTGATCTGAGCTTTTCCAAAGAGGAAAACGAAGCCGTGATGGGTCCTTTTTTTTTTTTATTGGACTTTTTTTTCGGTGGTGATCACAGTTAATCTAGGCAGCAGCTCCCCGCCGTGTTTTACCCATAATCCCGTTCTGCTGAGTCCAGAGAATCTGTGCACTGACTCAGACATGAACGTGATGGGCTCTGCTGATTGATTACAGTACCACGGACGCTGCAGCTCTGTGTGTGTGTGTGTGTGTGTGTGTGTGTGTGTGTGTGATATCCCATCCCCTCTCCTCCTGACGACCTTTGACACACAAAGTGAATCTGACTAATTCTTCTTTTCGAGCACCTTTCTGAGATGACAACACAAACACGCATGGTCACGTTCCACCAGACGGTTGAAGACAGGGGCCTTCAGATCGATGGAGCTGCTGGTTGTTTCCAGCGTCTTCACCCCGAGCAGCAGCGCTAATGCGGCTAACCTCATTAGCATGAACGTAAACACACTTATGGAAATGAATGATGTAAGTTACGTGACACCACAGGCTTTAAAAGGGAAAGCCCATGAATTATTACACGCTTACACCATGTGCCCGCTGCTCCTCGCTGCTTTATTTGCAGCAATTACCGCGACTTCTGTGCACCGAGGCGATGCAAACGCCTCGGAGTCAGCGAGAAAAGTCCGACGTTGAGGAAACAAAAGGCGAGAGCTGCAGAGCGGCAGCTCAGAGGAGGAAGTAGGTGAAAGATGGAGCTTTAAAGGAGAGAAGTACTGGAGGTGCATCTGAGATCTTCACCCATCTATTCAGGGAAGATCTGTAGAATCGATGTGAAGAAAAACAGTGAAAATTGAATGCAAATTGGCTGTGAAGCGATCAGAGGTCAGTGACTGTAGCTTTCCTTCCTCAATCTTTCTGTTTCTGCACAGATATGGCTTTGTTCATCCTGATCTGGCAACCTCACGTAGGCTTCACTCTGACTGGCTGCCTTCACGTGCCACTTTGTGACTTTCCATGACTCCAAGAGACTTCATGAGACTCCATCTAAACTAAAGTTGGTTTTTCATCCTCTGTCTCCTTTAGAAGCCCCCCCGTCACGTTCTGTCCTCCCAGTGTGGAAAGAATGAGGACAGACCGTGACATGGAGAGGGAGAAGAAAACTGGGGAGAAAACTGGAAGAAAACTGGAAGGAAACTGGGGAGAAAACTGGAAGAAAACTGGAAGGAAACTGGGGAGAAAACTGGGCAGAGGGAGGGGGATGACATGCTGCAAGGTCACCACTTGGATTCAGACCCTGACATCTGGAAACCATGGCTGCAGGGAGGGAAACTACCAGCACCACCAGACCAGTACCAGGCTGGACCAGACCAGACCAGACTAGACCAGACCAGGCCAGACCAGGCCAGGCCAGGCCAGGCCAGGTCAGACCAGACCAGGTCAGACCAGACCAGGCCAGACCAGACCAGGCCAGACCAGACCAGACTAGACCAGACCAGACCAGACCAGGCCAGACCAG
>CM055206.1:19042105-19044605 GCA_029224185.1 Karalla daura | reverse complement strand
ACACACACACACACACACACACACACACACACACACACACACACACACACACACACCTGTGCAGATAACACAGCCGCCTGCAGCTTTGGAAGTGGAGCAGAGAAGATGCGAGGGCTGTTTTTTTTTTCCATGGCAGAGTTTCCCTGCAGCAAAGCATCATGGGAATCACAGCCACGATGTATTCTGGGCAACACCTTCAGGGATCCTCAGACAGCAGGCGGTGTCCACACACACACACATACACACGCACACACACACACACACACACACACACACACACACACACACACGCTGCAGGGATGCAACAAAAACATGATTTCTGTCATTCAATCTTCTGATTGTGTTCTTAATTTATTGTTTGGTTCGTGAAAAAAATTAAGACATTAAAACATTTGCTAATAAAACAAAAACAAATAAAATATAAGCAAAAATATTTCTGACTGCCTTAAAAAGTCGATTATATCGAATATTGACAATTATTTCATTAGTTGATCACTGACCAAAGTTTTCTGTTCATTTAAGGTTCATTGTCGTTATGGTGGCTACGTGGTTGCCGTGGTTACTGTTGACGGTCTCCATGGCGATAACGACGGTTTCAGCCTCTGACGTGACAGACGTCACAGAGCTGAGAGACAGACTGGGAGGGAGCACTTTAGCCTGTAAGCCACGGGGGGATCCAGCTCAGAGTTATGCAACCAGGCCATGCCAACACACACACACACACACACACACACACACACACACACACACACACACACACACAGGCAGGCCAGCTGTCCCTAATTCCAGCAGTGAAACCTATCTGTGTGTATTTGTCTATCTCTGCTTCTCTCTGCTCCTCTGTTTCCTGCTCAGACTCGATCTCTGGTCTTTTGTCTGCGTCGTTGTGTTTTTCAGCCCGTTATCGTCCACTTCCACTGAAGGGAAATGCAAATACTGCACCAGACCGTGTTTCAGCAGCGGGGAAGATCCTTTTTCCTGTTTAAACACAGCAGCACGGAGACGCCGTCGTCCTGCTCTGCAAAACTAGGTGTGTCCCAGAACAAGACGAAAACACTACGTCTGAGGAAAAATCTGCTAAAACGAGAAGAGTGATCTGTCGGAGCAGCTGGTCTCACCCAGCAGGATCTCTGTCGCCTGATTTTAGATTTAGTGTAAAGTTTAACACTTTAACTAAGAAATGAACTCATAAAACTAGATAAATGCAAATCTACGCAAACCAAACAGTTTGGTGTGTCCAGTAGCTACAGTAAAGCACGACAATAATCATCAATATTATGACATTAATACATTATTTCTGCCAAAAACGGGCTCCAGAGTGTAAAGATGTGAAAACCCCTCTGTCTCCGTCTCCGTGGAGACCAGAGTTTTCACAACAAACACTACTGCAGGTTTCCATTAGATCAGATCACAGCGCCAACCACAGGCCTGGAGTATGTACTGCAGCTCCTCTGATGTTTCCTGCAGAGGTCAGAGTAAAAACACCTGCACCTGGAAACACCACGTAAACAGGGCCGAAGAGGAGGTCCAAAACAAGATGGAGACAAGGAGGAAGAGGAAGGAGAGGAAGAAGGAGGAAAAGACGGAGAAGGAGAAGGAGGAGTGCATCATTTGTGCTGAGGCTGAAACCAAGTCTGTGGGAATGAATGGATGAATCTCACACACTCATCACATCGTCTCGTCACTCATGTAAACACCATACTCCAGTTCATGTCAATAATCAGATCATTACTGCTCAGGTTAACACTCCTGTAGCTCCGCCTTCACTCTCTGCTCCTCCTCTCTCTCTGCCATCATGTCACTCCACAGGGTTTCATGTTGCTCGTACCACCTGTCGCCCCCTGGGGGTGGCACACTACACACACACACACACACACACACTACACACACACACACAGAGACACACACACACTACACACACACACTGTACGGTGCACATCCTCTACTCAACTTACTTGAAAACATGGCGCTCATTACTCAGAGTGTGTACAGGGGGCTTCCCACTCATAACAAGAGAGCCTCACACACACACACACACACACACACAAACACACACACACACACACACACATCAGCATGCTAACAACCTTCCCAGCAGGCTGAGTGAAGAACAAATCCTCGAGTTCGCTCTCATTAAAGACGCTGATGCCAGCCAGTCTAAGACACACACACACACACACACACACACACACACTCACACAGGCTCAGCAGTGGGCAGCTGTACCTGTGCAGCCTCTGACGTCAGTGCTGGAAGGTTACACTAAACTCTGAGGACTGATGACAGAAAACACTGTGTTTACCCCAAACTTGTGTTCATTAAAGTTAACGAGTTCAGAGCGCTCAGGTTTCCTGCTCCGGCCGGAACGACCCGGAATCATCAACGCTTCCAATCAGCACACAGCTGCCACGCCAGCGAGAAGCAGAGACACGCTGGCTCGACATTCACTTTGTTTGTCAGGAAAATGAGCCTGAACCACTGGGCTGTTCTCAAAGCATCATG
>CM055206.1:19029605-19037105 GCA_029224185.1 Karalla daura | reverse complement strand
TTCTTTAAACTCTGATATCTCATTAATCATGGAATTATTTGCTAGTTGACCTCCATATTACACGCTGACATATGAACCTTTAGCTGTTGAAGCCGGTGTGAGTTATGAAAAAAAATGACTGAATGAGTATTTCATGATTGAAGGTGGCGTTTTTTGACTGGGTGTGTATTGGAGAAAGTATTTTCTGGAGCCAGGCCTAGAGGATCTCCCTGGTACTGCAAGAAAAGTCACTTCCGCATTGGCTACGTCCATCTTTTATATGGTCTATGGTTCCTCCTGAGGGTTTCAGCTCCTCCTGAGGGTTTCAGCTCCTCTTGAAGGTTTGAGCTCCTCCTGATGGTTTGAGCTCCTCCTGAAGGTTTGAGCTCCTCCTGAAGGTTTGAGCTCCTCCTGAATGGATCCGGAGGACAGAGCCAACGGACCACGTGTCCACCCCTTCCACCAACTCTCCACGATTATTTTTGGAGTGAAGAACCCACGTCCCAGCGAGGAAATACACCGGGCTCGGACAGGAAGCTTCTAGTGCTACAGCTCTGGGCAGAAACGTCTTTTTTGGTTGTATTTTTCAGGCAGGCAGACAGACAGGCAGACAGACAGGCAGGCAGGCAGACAGACAGGCAGGCAGGCAGACAGACAGACAGACAGCCTCTGCCTGCCCCTGGAACATTCTGCCTGCCACAGACCGAGGGGAAACCTTTGAGGGCCTGAGGTTTCTGTGAGGGAGAGATGGAGATAAATGGGAGTCTGGTCTGAGGACGCAGCCAGAAACCCACATGCAGTGTGAGTGGGTTCATGTGCAGTGCTGCTGCGTCTGAGAGTTCACATGGCCTGATGCGTTGCAGCTTTCAGACTCAGCTCTGGAGAGGGAAACGTTTCTGACGCGGGACTCGATGCCTGAAAATCTCCTCTTTTCCGGGTCAGACTCCAGGACGACTTCCTGTTGTTTCCGGGTCAGTGGGAGGGTGAAGTGGAAACAACAGGAGGTGGAAACAGAGCGAGCAGACGAGAAGAGGGTTCCCAACAGAGAGGTCTGACCAGACATTCAGCCGGTCACCGTCTGCTCAGACTGGAAGCAGAGGAGAACCCGGGTAATGTGGGAAAAGGATTTTATTTGGGGTTGGAGTGAGGGGAACAAAAGAGGCAGAGGGCCAGGAACATGCCAGGGAGAACACGAGGAGCAGGAAACTGAAAAAACACAAAACAATCTGGCAGGAAACACACGAAAGGAGCTCTGAGGAGCATGAAGGAGCTCAGAGGAGCATGAAGGAGCTCAGAGGAGCATGAAGGAGCTCTGAGGAGCATGAAGCTCCAGAAGCACAGGAACCCTGAAACCGTGATGCGGGAGGGGCGAGACAGGTGTGACACAAGGGAAAGCTGGAACACACACACAGAGGGAAAACAGGAAGTGGAAGGTGACGAGACAATATAACAGGAAGTGAGGTGGCAACAGGGCCGGTCAGAGACGAGTGTGAACACCAGCCGGGGGGCTTTGGAAACAAGACTGATGTGTGAACAGATGTTGGCCACGACAACTATCTCGTAGTCTGTTCATCCGTCACTTTTATGAGTTGTTTGGGTTAAAAAAGCATCAAAAAATAAAGGCACACAGTGGATCAACACTTTCACCTGGTTGCAGTGCATCACAGCTCAACTGTCTTCCAAAACTTTAGACGTCAAACTTTAGAGACGATAACGATCCAGAGATCACGTCCCGCCACCTTCACAGTGTTTTAATCCCGTCTGGGAGGACACAAGGCGGCTAGATCAGCGCTACTTCCTGTCAGTGGATCACATTCCTGGTGAAGAGAAGCGAGAGCCTCGAGACGACTGAACTAAAGTTTAGCGCTGGTTGATGCGTTACGTGCTCCGCGCGATGGCAACCAGCGCCGCGCTGGAGGGAACGTCTGCATATTTACATTGGATTTGAAAGGAAAGCTTTGTGAATACATTTGCATAGATATTTCTGGCCTTCAGTGGAACGTCTCTGCGTTTAATATCCAGTGGGAATTTAAGATGGAGGGAGGACACACACACACACACACACACACACACACACACACACACACACACACACACACGGCTGTCTGATCCTTCTATGTAGTTTAGGTTAACAGAGAGGTCTGACATCAGCCAGTTGTCAGCCAGATCCTGTCACCAACACCCACAGCGTGTGTGCGTGTGTGTGTGTGTGTGTGTTTGTGTGTGTGTGTGTGTGTTTCCCAGCACTAGAAACACACATCAGGTACAAAACAAACAGCGTCTTTTAATTTTCACGTCTCTTCAGTTAAAAGTCTGAAAGTGGAGAGAGAGAGAGAGAGAGAGAGAGAGAGAGAGAGAGAGAGAGAGAGAGAGAGAGAGAGAGAGAGAGAGAGAGAGAGAGAGAGAGATGGTACAGCTGACAGGCAGGAGGAAAGAGGAGGATCTGTTTTGAGTTTTTAGGTTTCTTTTGGCAAGACGTGATGAAAGGGGAGAAGAGGAGGGGAGGGAGGGAGGGAGAGAGAGAGAGGAGGGGAGGGAGGGAGGGGAGGAGGTGAAGGATGAGAGGAAAACTGCAGGAGGAGGAGGAGAGACAAAGGAGATGATTAAAAAGAGGAGTAAGGAGAAAAAATGGACAGTAAAGGGGGGTGGAAATAAAGGAGAGAAAACAGAGATGGAGAGGGGAGCAAATAAAGATGGGGAGAGGAAGAAAAGCTTGAAAGACTGAGGAGGAGAAGGGCAGGAGAGAAGAAGAAAGGTAGAAGGAAAAGAGAAAAAGTTTTAAAGAGAAAGACTGATGAGGAGGAAGAAAAGGTAGAGACAGAACTAAGGAGAGGAGGAGAGGCAGAGAGAGTAGCGGAGACAAACAGGGATGAGACGAGTGGAGACAGGAGGAGAGGAGCAGCAGGAGGAGGAGGAGAGGGGGATAAAAAGGAGGAGAGGATGGAATCCAGGGACAGATAGACAGATCTTTGAAGAAGAGGAGGAGGAGGAGGGGGAGGAGGAGGGGGAGGGGGAGATCAGAGTAAATGAAGGATGAAACAGGAGGAGGAGGGAGGCGCAGATGGAGGGATGCAGAGGAGGAGAGGAAGATTCAGAGTGATGAGAGGAGCGAGGAGAGGAAGAGGGCAAGAGTTCATGTCTGACAGTCACACATTTCTTTTTTAAACGTGACTTTTTTTAGTTAATTTATCAGTTAAAACAGGAACGACACGTTTAAGAGAGAAAAACATCACATCTCTCTACAACGTCACCATCGAGACAAAGGAGCTGTGTATGTAAAAAACAAAACAGAAAGAAGGAAAATAAAAAATGAAAAAGACTTTCAAACGCAGACAGACAGAAGCAGCATGCAGGAGTTGGTGGGGAAGCAGGAGCTCTGCGCTGCTTTGCTGCTAATTCACTCTGACAGCTCAGGATCAAACACTCGCAGACGATTTCACCCAAAACCTTTTAAAGAAAAGAAAAATAAATCATTTAAAAAAAGGTTTCATACAGGACAGAGTGAGGCGAGGCCTCAGCCTGGAAACCCGCACTCCTCCTGGATCCTCCAGGATCCTCCAGGATGGTCCTGGATCCTCCAGGACCATCCTGGAGGATCCAGGACCATCCTGGAGTGTCTGTCAGGTGATGCGTTGAGGCTCCGCCTCCACACAGACCTCGCTACACAGACCACTACAGACCGACGCTAACATCTGCCTCTGTTCTTCAGCTTCTTGCTCTCTCCGTGTCTCCAGCTGCTCTCCATCATGATGCAGTCTGAGGCAACAACTTCACGACACTGACTCGCTACAATAAGAAGGTCCTCGTGACGTCACGCTGACTCACATAACCGCACAAAAACTGGAAAGAAACTCAGGAGCCGTACGGTGAACGTAGTCCACGATGATGAGGTGCTTCAATCCGAGGCCGGGATGGCTTCTGGAACGTTCTCCCTCCAGGTTCACTGGATCCCTCAGATCTGTCCCTGACATCGAGAGGCCAGACTGATGACACAAAGCTCAGTCTCTCTGCCGACCCTCGTTGCTACTTGTGTGATGGTGAGACTGAAGGCGGCTCAGTGAGGATGACAGTGAGTGAAGCAGGCGTAGCTGCAGGTTGTTCCATCTCGCAGGAAGCGTGTTTAATCGGCGACCTGCCTCCACCTGGATGACATCATCCAGGGTTCTGACGCCGTCTAATCCGCAGCGTTCAGACGCTACCTGTCACTTCCTGTGGCCCAGTGTGCTCTCACCACTGTTTCCACCTCTTCATCATGTCAGACTTCATCCATAATCCTACGTTTTTTTCTCTTCTTAAATCCAACTACGTCACTGGAGTTGCAACAGGGATCTGAAACCAGGACGAAGCGTTAACATGCCACGTTTAGATGATAGTAATGATCGGGGCTTGAACCCACTTCACCACGCCATCATGTCGCACGTATCGGCTTTAAGCAGAAGTAGCTCAAATTACAAGTAGAGGTAATAGTCAAGTCGGACTCGAACACGCGTCCTTTTTGCTTTTAACCACTGATCCACTGTGCTGCCCCAGAAGTAAAAGCATTTCCATGTTCAGACCCGTCTCTTTGATCTTGCACAGAGATCATCATCATCGTCTTCATCCTCATCCACGTATTAAACCATACGTAGCTTTAACGCTCGGTTCAATTCTCCACGCTCGCACACTTGTGACTGCGCTACAGACAGACACTGAAACAGACGCCAGCGGGGGCGGGTTAGTCAGGGCGCGCCAGATTTACAGCGCCTCTTTGAAGAGCTGACGCTCGGCCGCTCTCAGCTCTGACTGTCGTTAGCGTGTGCTAATCCCCGCCCGTCATGTGACGGCTGGGAGAGGCGAGGTGCTAACCAGCTGTGCTAGCTCTTAAGCTTTAATTCCCTGAGTCTGAGTGAGCTAGCGCGCAGCTAATCAGTCTTAATGCCACGCGTATGGAGTTAGCCGCGGCCCTGGCTAGCTGCTGTAGCGGCGGCTGATCCCGGCGGCTACAGGAACGAACACAATCCCCCCGGTTCCTCCTCAATGTGTCAGTCTGAGAGAGAAGTGAGAGATTAGAGGGAGAATAGAAAGTACAGCAGAGGAGAAAACACACGAGCGAAAAAGACACGATTCTGAGGGTTTCAAATGCTGTGTCAAAATGCTCTATCAAAATGCTCTATCAAAATAGATAGAGAGATAGACAGATAGATAGATAGATAGATAGATAGATAGATAGATAGATAGATAGATAGATAGATAGATAGATTTATAGATAGATAGATAGATAGATAGATAGATAGATAGATAGATAGATAGATAGATGGCTAACAAGATAACTCGATACAGTAGATAGTTAGCTAGCTAGCTAGATGATAGAAGGATGATAGATAGCTGGTGAGACAGTTGATAGACAGAGATGGACATATACGTTTCTATATATATAATACAGATATAGAATATGCAGAAAGGCAGAAACTCTTTCTGCAGTTGCTGTCGTCCATATGAATGCAACGGATGTAAAGCCGATGTCGACACAGTGACGAGGTTAAAAAGAAGGAGGTAAAGAGCCGTCAAAGGAAAAACAACGGGCGAGAACGAGAGAATCAGAGTGTGTTGGTTCCCTGAGCTCCTCAGAGCGTCGCCTTAAAGGACAGGAAGTGATGTCATGCTGCCTCGGGCACAGAAATATCTCGGAGGCTCTTATCTTTAAGTGCATGCGTCTGTGCGAGCGCTTCAAACCCAAGCACCTGCTGCTCCCTCTCTCTCTCCATCCTTCTATCTCTCCCTCTCTCTCTCTCCCTCTCTCTCTCTCTCCCTCTCTCTCTCTCTCCCTCTCTACATCTAGAAAATCACAGCCTTCAGTCGACCGCCCACTCCCCCCTCTTCCACTTCCTCCCGATCCTCCTCCTTCCGTCCATCACACAGTTCGAGGCCAAGCACCAGAGCGCTGACATGGGCACCCTCTCTCTCTCTCTCTCGCTCTCTCTCTCTCGCTCTCTCTCTCTCTCTCTCGTTCTCTCTCTCTCTCTCTCTCGCTCTCTCTCTCCCCTCTCTCTCTCTCTCTCGGGCAGGAAGCCACTGAGTGGCACAGCAGAGGCGAGCCACCTGTTCCTCCCTGGCACAGGAGATCATGGAGGGGATGAGGGAGCGGTGAAAAGATGACAGCAGGGGGGAAATGGCAAGGAAGAGGGGGAGGAGGTGAGGAGAGGCAGGAGGGGGAGAGGGTGTAACGATGGAGAGAGGGAAAAAAGAGGAAGGAGGGAGGAGTGAAGAAGGGATGGAGAATGGATGAATGGATGAGACGACCAGAATGGTTAACTGTGAAAAAACAACTCAATTAACTAGGTTAACTAGACCAACTATTTCAATAATCATTGAGTTAATTTAAGAAGGTTTTTTTTAAAAAAAAGAGACAAATAAAGACCTGATCTTGGCCTGTGATGAAGACATTACCTTAACAAATCATTACAACAGTATCTGTACTGCACTGATTGATTAGTTGATAGATTAACAGCCCAGGTGTAGTCCCAGAGGCGACTCCTTGACCACATGTCCTCTGATGAACTTTAACCTTCACACTGATCCAGAACCTCAGCAACTCATCAGTTAATAATCCTCTACCACAATAATCAACAAGTTAAGACTGAGAACAGTCAATCTGACTCTAAATGAGGGCAGAGCAGATAACTTCAATCAGTTCTAAAGTTTTGTTTCAGTGTTTTGATGAAGTGTCTGTCAGAGGTCACAGGTGTCAGCAGAGGAGTGAAGCAACCGAATGAGATGAAGGAGGAGGGGAACAAAGAACCTGATGGAGGAGGGGGGAGGAGGTAATGTCTTCTAATTACAATCCCTCCTCCTCCTCCTCCTCCTCGTCCTCCTCTCTTGACCTTGTCCTCGCTCCATTCATCCCTCCTCTCTCTCCTCCTACAGACGTCCTGTTTTGCTCGTTCCATCGATTCGCTCCACGTCATCCGGAAGTCACAAGTGTCACTGGAGAGTCGGCGTCACAAGCACAGAACCGATCCCTCTGCGGGGTTCCTCCAGCGTGGGCGCACGCTGAAGGTCAGATTTATGAATGAAAACAGAAATCGATTCATGTTTGGTCTCTGCGAGAAGCAGACGAGCGCGTCGTCCTTGAGGAGTCAGAGCCGCTCTGCTTCACCTCAGGTCCGTCTTCCTCCATTCAAAGAGTCAATGCAGAACAAAACCTGATCTGAAGACGCTTTACATACACGGCTGCTCTGCACCCAACTCTAGAGGAGAGCGCTCTCGTCTTTGTTGAAAACATCAACAACGACGGAGGAAAACCGTGAGCGTGGAGCTGCCGCCGTTCAGGAAGGTGAGGACACACTCCCACAGCTGAAGACAGGGCTATGAAATCCTCTGAGGTGAAACCCATGTCCCATAGCTTCTATGTCAGCACAATGATGGAAAATGACAATGAGATCAGGGTGACGCTGAAAGGAGAAAGAGTCAGGGAGGAGAGAAGGAGAACAGAGACAAATGCTCCTTCAGGTTCCCATGACATGAACAGAGGAAACAAGCAGC
>CM055206.1:19019605-19024605 GCA_029224185.1 Karalla daura | reverse complement strand
ACAGAAGGTTTAATAGAGGCGTAGTTTTATGTAAATGCACCTGGTGTAAACAGGCTCACACAGTCAGTCAGACCACACACACCACAGCACATTCTTAAGGTCCTGCCTCATCTCCATTTCCAGAGAGAGAGAGAGAGATTTGACTGGTTCAGTGTTCAGACAGGGCTCAGCGGGCTGCTGCTGGGGCTGAGGACACTCCTGTCCCGGGGTGCTTGTGTGCTCGGAGGGTGGAGTGAGAGTCACATGAGCGCACACGTCTGACATCATGGGAAACACGCTTCGCTCCAGGCCTCCACTCCGTCCGCTACATGTTCAAAGCCACCAGCAGCATCTGCTCGGAGACAACTGGAAAACAGCTGGGCGCCTTCGCACACGTCCTCAGATGTTAAGATTCATAAATGTAAAAACGTTATCAGATTCTGTTTCCGAGGCAACGGCTCCCGACCGAAGACACCTCCCTGCAGCGGACGGCGGTATTTTTAGGCAGCAGCAGGAGAACAGTTTCCCTGTTTCCTCATGAGGTGGACACAGGTTTCTGTCTCTGAGTGATTAAACCAGCGCTGCTGCCTGCTGCCTGCTGCCTGCAGCCTGCTACCTCCAGCCTCCAGCCTGCAGCCTCCAGCCTCCAGCCTCCAGCCTGCAGCCTGCTGCCTGCAGCCTGCTGCCTCTAGTCTGCTGCCTCCAGCCTCCAGCCTGGTGCCTCTAGTCTGCAGCCTGCTGCCTGCTGCCTGCAGCCTGCTGCCTCTAGTCTGCAGCCTCCAGCCTGCAGCCTCCAGCCTCCAGCCTGCAGCCTGCTGCCTCTAATCTGCAGCCTCCAGCCTGCAGCCTGCTGCCTGCTACCTCCAGCCTGCTACCTCCAGCCTGCTACCTCCAGCCTGCAGCCTCCAGCCTCCAGCCTGCAGCCTGCTGCCTCTAGTCCGCAGCCTGCAGCCTCCAGCCTCCAGCCTGCAGCCTGCTGCCTCTAATCTGCAGCCTCCAGCCTCCAGCCTCCAGCCTGCAGCCTCCAGCCTGCAGCCTGCTGCCTCCAGCCTCCAGCCTGCAGCCTCCAGCCTGCAGCCTGCTGCCTCCAGCCTGCAGCCTGCTGCCTCCAGCCTGCAGCCTCCAGCCTGCTGCCTGCAGCCTGCTGCCTCTAGTCTGCAGCCTGCAGCCTCCAGCCTCCAGCCTACAGCCTGCTGCCTCTAATCTGCAGCCTCCAGCCTCCAGCCTGCAGCCTCCAGCCTGCAGCCTGCTGCCTCCAGCCTGCAGCCTGCTGCCTCCAGCCTGCAGCCTCCAGCCTGCAGCCTGCTGCCTCCAGCCTGCAGCCTACTGCCTCCAGACTCCAGCCTGCAGCCTCTAGTCTGCTGCCTGCTACCTCCAGCCTGCAGCCTGCTGCCTCTAGTCTGCTGCCTCCAGCCTGCTGCCTGCTGCCTGCTACCTCCAGCCTGCAGCCTCCAGCCTCCAGCCTGCAGCCTGCTGCCTCTAGTCTGCAGCCTGCAGCCTCCAGCCTCCAGCCTGCAGCCTGCTGCCTCTAGTCTGCAGCCTCCAGCCTCCAGCCTGCAGCCTGCAGCCTCCAGCCTCCAGCCTGCAGCCTGCAGCCTCCAGCCTGCAGCCTGCTGCCTCTAGTCTGCAGCCTCCAGCCTCCAGCCTGCAGCCTGCAGCCTCCAGCCTCCAGCCTGCAGCCTGCTGCCTCCAGCCTGCTGGATGTGTGTGTGTGATGGTAGATCTGTGCTGGTTAGCGGGCCTGTCGCCTTGTTCTTCCAGGTCTGAGAGGTTCGGAGGTCTCTCTCTCTGTGCAGTGTGAACGCAGAGCCGTCTGTTGTTTTCCTGACGCTGCCACTCTGCGACTCTGACACCAAACAAGAGGAAACGGATCCCGCGGCTCGTCTGTTTGTCACAACCACTTTCACTTTCCTCTCGTCACTTTTTTCCTTTTACAGCCGTTAATGCGTCTGTTGTCTCCCCCCGCTGAGATTGGATTTCTTTTCATCCCGCCTCCTCGACGTCTTTCGAGCTCTTCCTATCTTTTCTATGGATGTGCACACATCTCGACCTGAGGCTGCTGCAGCTCCAGCCATGCTTCTATCGCAGCAGAACCAACAGGATCAGACCACTGACCGGCACAGACGCCACAACTAACCCACTCATAAATTAGTCAACAACTATACCAGCAACAGAGGCAATTTCACAGAGTTGTTTAAAATAATAATAATCATAATAATAGGGTCCAATGGTCCAAATTTAAGAGACATTCTATAAGGATTCTCTGGTCTCAGCTTGTGAATATTTCCTGGTTTCTTTAATCTTGTGACAGAAACTTGACTGTTGTTGAGGTGAGGACATCAAAGGTCATCTGAAGATCATATTCTGACCTCTGGGACACAGAAATGACCTGTTTACACAGCCTTCTATAAAGTGTCTTCAACAGTTGGTTTGAATTTATTCTTAAAGTTCAAAGGAAAATTACAGCAACTACACTGCAAAGAAGCAGCTTCTAGCAGCAAGATGTCGCCTGATTAGATGTCTTCAAAAAGATGTGAAGTGTTGTTAAGATTATAGTGTGAGAGGGGAACACATCAACTAAGAAATCATAAAATCAGATAAATTATCTATCACTTCTAAATCTCAGGGTTTTTTTATATTAATCAAAGAATAATTTGCAGTTCAGAGGTTGAATCTCCACCTGCAGAAAACCCCGCAGATGTTGCACAGATGTTGCACGATGCACGCAGGAAAGTGAGAATTTGGTGAAAGTGACTTTGACACTTCACTCAGACCTGAGCGACTCATTTCGTTCTGGTTTCATCTCTGTGGGAGTCGACCGAGGGAAGGAGAAGGGAAGGAGGGGGTTTTTGTTTTAATTTTCCCCCGCCTGACTGTTGAAAGTCGGAGCCATATTGCGGCGCTACATTCGCCCACGCAGGCCGTCCTGGTGCGGACGACACGCTCCTGCAGCGCTCCTCCCACCTCCGATCAACCGACACGACTCACCAGGAACCAGTCTGGAACCAGTCAGGAACCAGTCAGGAACCAGCTGCAGTTAGGCTGTTAGGACAGGAATGTTTTGTGGAGTAACGTGGGGTTTTCAGTCGAGTGAGTGAGACGTGGATGTCGGCGGAGCCGGCTGGGATCTCCTGATTACAAAACTGTGATTTAGCTGCTGTCTGATGCATACATGCATGAAGTGAGACTAATTACGAGCTGCTGAGAAAGTAGGACAGTCTGGGTGAAGGTCTCTCTCTCTCTCTGTCTCTCTGAGTCTCTCTTCTACCCCCTACTAATCTACCTATCCATCTAAAACACACACATGAACACACACACACACACACACACACACACACACACACACGCACACACACACACACACACTTCTCACAGGTGGGGAAAACAGATGGCGCTTCCCCTCGTTAAAATGCTGCCGTGTGATTGGCTGGTGTGACTTGTCAATCAGCAGCAAGGTGATCCATGATTGGAGAGGGGAACTTCCTGATGTACAGCTGAGGACAGCACACACACACACACACACACACACACACACACACACCCATACACACACACACCCTGCTGAGCGAGTCCTTCAAATGAAAAGTGTGTCAACAGTTGACAGAGGAGACACACACTCCTCCTTCATCACCCACTCCCTGTTCTTCCTCGTTTGCTTTCCTCTTCTCTCCTTTCCTTCTCGTCTCTCATCTCTCTCTCTCCCTCTCACTCGTCTTCTTTTTTATTCTGTCTTGTCCTCCCTCTTCTTCTTCTGTTCTCATCCATCCATCCAACCCATTCTCATGCTCCTCCCTCTTCTCCCCCCTCACCTCTCCCTCAGGTTCAGTCTCAACCAGGTATAGAACCCAACCTCAGACGAGCAGGGTCCTGTGTGTGTGTGTGTGTGTGTGTGTGTGTGTGTGTGTGTGTGTGTGTGTATCTTAATAATTTAGCCATCGCTGTCAGGACCTGGGCCACCGCCGTGCTCTCAGGTTCCTCCACAGCTCTCAGGTGATCTCACACACACACACACACACACACACACACACACACACACACACACACACTTAGAGACAGATGCGTCGCCTCAGACCTTCTCTAAACGCTGTGAATCGTCTGAAAGTCCCAGTCCAGTCCGCTCACCACCTCCACCCAGTCCCCTCACCTCCACACCCAGTCCCCTCACCACCACACCCAGTCCCCTCACCTCCACCCAGTCCCCTCACCTCCACCACCCAGTCCCCTCACCACCTCCACCCAGTCCCCTCACCTCCACACCCAGTCCCCTCACCACCACACCCAGTCCCCTCACCTCCACCCAGTCCCCTCACCTCCACACCCAGTCCCCTCACCTCCACACCCAGTCCCCTCACCACCACACCCAGCCCCCTCACCTCCACCCAGTCCCCTCACCTCCACCACCCAGTCCCTCACCTCCACCCAGTCCCTCACCTCCACCCAGTCCCCTCACCTCCACCCAGTCCCCTCACCTCCACAGCACCAACGTTTTTCCCTCTGATGACGACAGTGTTTCACCACCCAGGACAATTTGAGTCATTGCTGTGAGTGGCAACCAATCAGACTTTATGTGGTTGCCAGATCTGCATGAAAGGCACCATATCTGAGCAGGAACAGAGCGTAATTTTCCCCCAGCTACAAACAGGATGTAGAGCAGACTCAGATGGAACCAGAGCTCATAGCTTCTATGTTAACACAGAGAATAGGGAGGAACGCTCCGTTCCCGCCGTCCAGGTCTCCTTCAGACCTGTTGTTTTTGAGTCGTTTATGACTAAATCACACCTGAAACTGGCAACGCAAAGAAAACAGGAAGCAGTTCATTTTCCTAGAAAACGCAAGGAAGCGTGTTAGGACCTCGCTTCGGCCGTGGCGCGAAAAGAAGAAACGTTACACACAGTTACCTCGCTCAGGGCGTGCAGCGGCGGCGGCGGCTCAGCAGCGTGTGTGTGTGTGTGTGTGTGTGTGTGTGTGTGTGTGTGTGTGTGTGTGTGCCATGCGTCTACAGTCATCTCAGCTTCCTGCAG
>CM055206.1:19012105-19014605 GCA_029224185.1 Karalla daura | reverse complement strand
ATACAAACACAATGAGGAGTGAGAGGAGTGAGAGCTTCCATGGGATGAAGCACATAGTGCTGCACCTGATGTCATTGAAATGTATAATGGAACTACAAAATATTTTAGAAATGTTAACATGTCAAACAAATACAATTCTGCAGCTATACAGATATCTATGTCTGTATATCTACTTCTGCAGACAGCTTGGTGAGGAGAGGCCTCTGTCAAAGGACCTGCAGCTGCCGCCAGGCCTCCATTAACCCTCTCCCTGTGTTATCCATGCAGGATTTGATTAGACACATTCATTTAGGAATATGAAACCCACTAATGAAGGTGTGTGTGTGTGTGTGTGTGAGTGTGTGTGTGTGTGTGTGTGTGTGTGTGATAGAGAGAGGGACTGGTTGCCTGGCAACCGCTCCGTGGCATCAAACCTCCGGGAAGTCAGTGAGAAAGAGAAGCTCTGGTAAAACCACAACCCGTCGAGTCCAACACGATACAATTCAACATGCCGATGGTGGACCATAATTATAATAATAACAATTATTATTATTGTTGTTGTTGTTATTTACCTCAACACTGTTTCCTAAACCTAAATATAACAAAAAATACTGGTGATGGAAACAACTAAATGTTGCAAAACCTCAAATATATCAGCTGCTCCTCCAGACGTGTCCATCTAGAAGCTGATCTCAAAGTGTGATGGAAACACTTTGTTCACATCTCCAGGTCACGTGACCTGACGTAGGGGTCACATGACCAGTTCCCTTCAGACCAGATGGACAGAGGAGGAGACTCAACTGTTTCTGCATCTGATTCAAAGATCTAAGAAAACTATGTTCTGGACGTCCATCTTCCTCAGAGTGGAGGACCTGGACCACATGGTACCAGGGTTATTGTGGGATGGAGCAGGAACACATGGTACCAGGGTTATTATGGGATGGAGCAGGACCACATGGTACCAGGGTTATTATGGGATGGAGCAGGACCACATGGTACCAGGGTTATTATGGGATGGAGCAGGACCTCATGGTACCAGGGTTATTATGGGATGGAGCAGGACCACATGGTACCAGGGTTATTATGGGATGCAGCAGGACCACATGGTAGCAGGGTTATTATGGGATGGAGCAGGACCACATGGTAGCAGGGTTATTATGGGATGGAGCAGGACCACATGGTAGCAGGGTTATTATGGGATGGAGCAGGACCACGCTGTACCTGGAGACACCTGAAAGCACGCCTATGGTGGCACACAGAACTCTGGATTGGACTGTTGTCATTGACGACCCTTCTTTGATCTTAGGTGAGGAGAAGACACCACCACATACGCAGAGATTTCTCATCGCCTCCACCCTGATAAGGTCACACATCAGGGCTGAACTGAAGTGAGTGGGGCTGAGTTGAAGGTCAGAGAGACTCCAACATGGTCTTGACTATGAAATGGACTATAAAAGACATGATGTTATGACATTAAACTTCATGTAGAATTACAATTCACATGAAAAACACCCGTCAATGGAAACATCTGCAAGTAGCAGCTGGAATCTGTCAAAATTTCATAATTATTGTAAATTTAATGGAAACACAAGCACTGACTCTTCTCCGCAGACATTTAGTATTCCGATCTAGACAGAGGTCAGACTGTCCTCTCGCTCTGGCTGAGATCAGATTATGGATGGCAGTGGCTTTATTACACGTATGACAGCGGGAGGCCGCCCTCAGATTTAAGGTGAGTCCTCAGTATTCCGATGACAAACACTCTCAGGCTCCGAGTCCCTTTCATCTGTAAAACACATGCAGGAATACAGAGGAGCTCATTCAGGGCAGCGCTCCTGCTAATGAATTAAATCAGGCCCGATAAAGTCCCTTTTTCTTCCCCTCGGACAGGTTGGCATCCAGCTGCCCCTTTGTGCTAATAAAGTGCATTAGCTTTTGTGAGCACCTTTCAGCAACAGGTGGCAGGTCTGCTGACGGAGCCGCGAGACACAGCGAGTGGTGGGACTGGAGCAGGAAGGAGCCCAGACCACAGCGCCCCCCGGCTGGGATGGAGGCCAGTCACATGACAGCCCCCCCCCCAAACAACCAAACATTGTACCTGAGCACAGATAATGACTGGCAGTCACAGCCTGACGAATGGAGGCGTCTGCTGAGGCCTGAGAGGAGGAGAAGAGGGAGGAGGAGACAAGAAGACATAGATAGATAGATAGATAGATAGATAGATAGATAGATAGATAGATAGATAGATAGATAGATAGATAGATAGATAGATAGATAGATAGATAGATAGATAGATAGATAGATAGATAGATAGATAGATAGATAGATAGATAGATAGATAGATAGATAGATAGATAGATAGAGTATATATACAGATATAGATAAATAGAGAGAGATAGAGATAGATGGATTGATAGTCAGATCTCTGATTCTCAGTGAAAGCGTTAGGTCTGCTGATCCTGTGTGTGTGTGTGTGCGTGTGTGTGCGTGTGTGTGTGTGTGTGCGTGTGTGTGTGTGCTG
>CM055206.1:18994605-19007105 GCA_029224185.1 Karalla daura | reverse complement strand
CTGAGTAGCGGCTCGACGTTGCCATGGCAACAGCATCACCTCTCTCCTCGCCTGCTGGAGATCTTTTTATAAAGTCTGTCAGCACCCTCCACCCCCCCCCCCCCCCCCCCCCCCCCCCCCACCCACCACCAACACACACACACACACACACACTCTCTCTCTCTCTCTCTGTCTCACCGCCCCCACCGTCTCCCTCTCTTAATTCTTATTTCAGCAGCAGCTTTTTTCTTCATTAGACGACAGCGACGATGCCGCTCTTTCCAGCCGGCTCACTCTCTGACTCCGGTTTTCCGATCATTCTGGAAGAGATTCAGTCGGCAGTAAATATTCAGCGTCAGCTGGATGTGGCGACTTGCAGTACTCGCAGTACTAACGGTACGAGTACATGTTCCCTCCATCTACGTTACGTAAAGCGGGGCAGGAGACGGAGCGGACGACATGACTCGTCCACATGGCCTGAGGCACCAGCACAGACGTGTGCTCAGTCACATGTACATCTACTGCTCTGTGCAGTGGTAGTAGTACTACTATGCACCCTTTGTATCTATGAATGTACATGTGACTGGAGATGTGCAAAAAGCTGCAGCAACGTCCGGTACCACAACCAGTACTACTACTACTAGTAACAATCAGAAGTGCGGCGCCAGTACCTCAGCAGTGCAGTGGCAGTATCTTATTGTACTATTAGTGCTAAAGCAGCGTAGTTGTAACAGTCACAGGAGTGTAGTTGCAGAACTACAGAGTATTACAAGCGGAGCAGTAGCAGCACAGTGGTATAGTTGCAGTACTACAACAGTCTAGGAGCAGTATCAATATTAATATTAAAATAATACAGCAATGTAGTAGCATTACTGCAGCAGAGCAGTAGCAGCACTACAGCTAGTAGCAGTACAGTGGTGGAGGCTCAGGCTGCTGCTGTACTTTAGTGTAGTTTAGAACACTATATATATATATATATATATATATATATATATATATATATATATATACACACACGCGCACACACATTATAGCATGATATGAAAGCAGTGTAGGAGCAGTGGCACATGACTGCAGCAGCAGGACTCCAGTGCAGTAGCAGTACTCCAGTAGTGTAGTTGCAGGTGATACTTCATCTGTCCCTGAGGAGACATGATTCAGGACAGCAGCCACAAACAGAGCATAACATTCCCAATACACAATGGAGGGTGTACACTGAAACACATTGCACTTTGCATTGCAACATCAGTAGTACAGAAGAACAATATAACTGGAGAGCAGTGAACTGTAGAAGTCGTACAACACTATACTTGCATTGCTTTAGGGTACAGAGCAGTGCAGTGACAGTACTGTGTATATCGGTATTATTACTGCAGTATAACGGCGTTACTTGTAGTCGCTGTACCGGTACAGTAGAGGTACCGATACAGCCATGCGACAGAGGCCCCGCCCTCGCCGTGACGTCATCACAACACGGAAGTAGTTGTCGGAGCGGCGGCGACGGAGGAGCAGGAGAAAAGAGGAGCAGGGAGAGGAGGTGCAGGAGGCGTTTAGCGGCTCAGAGGAGGAGCGGGCACCGAGGCGTGAGCAGCAGGAGGCAGCAGGAGGCAGCAGGAGGCAGACAGCAGCAGCAGGTGAAGAGACGCGGAGCAGCATCATGGCCCTGATCCCCTCGCAGGTCCTGCGGGTCGCCATCCTGCTCTCCTACTGCTCCATCCTCTGCCACTACAAGGCCCTGGACATGCCGGCTCACCAGACCTACGGAGGCAGCTGGAAGTTCCTCACCTTCATCGACCTGGTACGAGCCGACATGTTGGTGTGGAGTCACCCCGGGGACAGGGGGGGGGTGGGGGGGGTTACTCAGTGTAACGACAGTCGTCGGGTTTCAACCTCGGTGGTTAACGTGACACGGTGTTTGCAGCACCATTGTGCTGCGGCTGAACCGGAACAGGTGTCAGGGTTCAAAGGGCCTCGGTTCCCGCCCCCGGCCTCCTCCCAGCGCGGGAGCGCGCACCGCAGGAATCGTTCCCGGGAAATTCAGACAGAAGAGGAAGAGGAGGCTTTACAGCTCCTCATTAGAACACAGCAACTTAGGAAACAACAATACATGAATGAAGACAGAAGATGTTGGCATTACACAAGGTGTATAATATGTTTTGTCAATGTATATAGAAAGTCTTACTTATGACATATACATGTTAATATTTATATTAATCACTTGTATCAGTCAATGATTTATGTCAAAGTCTCATTTTGTGTTAAAAATCCAAGTAGAAAAGGTGGAATTTAAGATGGATAGAGGAGTAGAAACATAAAAAACATTATAGTAACACGCATTCACAAGACAAAAGGCAAGAAAGTACCAACTAAACATACCCACACTATTTTGATAGTTCATCAGTCAGTTTAAAAATGTTTTTCTGAATATTTATAATGTCATAATGTCACTCCATTCATCCAAATGCTGTGGCAGGACATAAAATAGCGCTCACTGTCCATATGTAAACTGTCAGTTTTAGTCATTTATTTCATTATTCCAGTCCTTGTCTAGACTGAACATGTCATTCAGCTGTAATCTGTCTTCTCTCTACTTGTGAAACTTTGCAGTGACTGAGGGGACGTTTCATGACCAGCGCGATAGATTCAGACCGCTGATCGAGTTACGCCGTAATGACCGGCTCCGTTGGAGGAAGACACAGAAACACACATCCCTCAGTCACTGCAAACAATGCACAGAGCCGCTCACAAAGCAGCCGAGCTGTTAGCCTCTAATTCCATTAGCGGCGCCTCCACAAACACAGCGTTCTAGCGTTAGCATGCCACTGAGCGAGGCCGCGGCTAACACGGCCGAGCTAACACGGTGATCGACGGAGAACAAAGAGAAGAAAGAAAGAGTCAGCTCATTTATCTATCTCATTTATTTCACTATCTATCTATCTATCTATCTATCTATCTATCTATCTATCTATCTATCTATTTACAATGTATGTATCAAAATACTGATTAATAGTCTGGGTTTGGTTTTTTTTAGCTGTGGTTAAAACAATTCCTTATGAAGCACACACCTGTGTTTGTTTGTTTGTTTGTTTGTGTGTGTGTGTGTGTTTGAGAGAGAGAGAGAGAGAGAGACAGAGACAGACAGAGAGAGAGAGAGAAGCTGTGTCATATTTTCCACATTAGATCTCTCCTCTTGGTTCACTGTGCCGTAATGACCTGAACACACCAGCAGCCAGGAAACTCACACCACTACATCTGGCTTAATCACTGTGTGTGTGTGTGTGTGTGTGTGTGTGTGTGTGTGTGTGTGTGTGTGTGTGTGTGTGTGTGTGTGTGTGTGTGTGTGTGTGTGTGTGTGTGTGTGTGTGTGTTCACGTGTGGCCGCTACCTGATCACTCACAGAAACTTTTATTTTGTACAAACACACAAACGTAGTCTGAGGCAGTGGTCGACAAACGTGACCACACACACACACACACACACACACACACACACACACACACACACACACACCAGAGAAGAACTGGTTCCGGTTGCTTTAAAGCCTAAAGTGTGTGCCAGTGTGTGACACGTGACCCTCCCAGTGGAAGAGGGGAGAGGAGGAGGAGGAGCGAGGGAGGGAGGGAGGGAGGGAGGGAGGTGTGTGAGAGCATCCTCTCCGTCTCTGTCTGGAATAGAAGGTCACATCCACCACTGGGTCCACCAGAGGGACTGGGAACACTGGGAAGATGCAGCTTCCTGCCAGTCAGGATTGTACTGTCCCATAGACACCTTTAGATCATCTTCAATACATGAATAAAGTTAGTTTCCTGTGATTTACCCAGAGCCAGTGTGTGACTAGTTAACCAGTTTGTGAGCAGCTAGTTAGTGATGGTTACTGCTGTGTGCAGGTGATCCAGGCGGTCTTCTTCGGCCTGTGTGTCCTCATCGACGTGTCCAGTCTTCTGACCAAGGGAGGAGACAGCCGGGAGCAGGAGCGCCAGCTCCGCAAGCTGATTGGTCTGAGGGACTGGATGATGGCAGTGCTGGCCTTCCCTGTAGGAGCGGTGAGGACACACACACACACACACACACACACACACACACACACACACACACACGTGGCTGGCAGGAATCAGGCTGGACGCTGGAGTCAGAGTTTGCTCAGTATAATCCGCTGCCTCCTGCTTGGTCTGTTCCTCGTCCGTCTCCTGTCCCTCTGATGTCCCGGGGTTGGACTGTGTGAGATCAGTGTGCGGACGTCATTATTGTTCCATCACTGACACTTCACCTGTTTGGATCTACTCCATGACATCTGTCAGGTCGTAAAATAGGATCTTTAACGGGCTTGTACCACAATCTATGAGGCATTTCTGAGGAGACGTGTCCATAGCTTTGGTAGAATAGAGTCTTCTATTGTTATTTTACTATGTGAGAAACTTGCACGGGAAGTAACCATAATTTTATGAAAGTTACAAAAAAATAAAATAAAATTCCTGTATTTCCATCACAGTTTTTCACAAGAGTAAATCGATCTTTCTAAAATTGTGGCCAAAGTCCAACTGCTACTTGCAGGTGTTTCCACTGAAGGTGTTTGAACTGTCACTCCAGGAAGAGCGTGTCCCTGCTCCATCCCATAATAACCCTGGTACCATGTGTCCCTGCTCCATCCCATAATAACCCTGGTACCATGTGGTCCTGCTCCATCCCATAATACCCCTGGTACCATGTGGTCGTGCTCCATCCCATAATAACCCTGGTACCATGTGGTCCTGATCCATCCCATAATAACCCTGGTACCATGTGGTCCTGGTCCATCCCATAATAACCCTGGTACCATGTGGTCCTGCTCCATCCCATAATAACCCTGGTACCATGTGGTCCTGCTCCATCCCATAATAACCCTGGTACCATGTGGTCCTGGTCCATCCCATAATAACCCTGGTACCATGTGGTCCTGCTCCATCCCATAATAACCCTGGTACCATGTGGTCCTGCTCCATCCCATAATAACCCTGGTACCATGTGGTCCTGCTCCATCCCATAATAACCCTGGTACCATGTGGTCCTGCTCCATCCCATAATAACCCTGGTACCATGTGGTCCTGCTCCATCCCATAATAACCCTGGTACCATGTGGTCCTGGTCCTCCACTCTGAGGAAGATGGACGTCCAGAACATAGTTTTCTTAGATCTCTGAATCAGATGTAGAAACAGTTGAGTCTCCTCCTCTGTCCATCTGGTCTGAAGGGAACTGGTCATGTGACCCCTACGTCAGGTCACATGACCTGGAGATGTGAACAAAGTGTTTCCATCACACTTTGAGATCAGCTTCTAGATGGACACGTCTGGAGGAGCAGCTCAGGAGAGGAGCTGTGTTCAGAGACATCTGAGAGGTTCTCATGGGGCTTTTTATCTCCAGTTCTACTGACATATTTTTAGTTTTGTACATATCTGGGGAGAATAGAAACACACCTGATGTTAACAGAAGAAAGAGAAATGTGTGTGTGTCTCCTTTAAACGTGGAGGAGCTGCAGCCAGTGGAGCAGGCTGTGGACAGACCCAGCAGAGGAAACCGTGTCGAGTCGTCCTCTGCTGCCTCAGACAGTCAGACGGTGACCTCTGTCTGCTCCTCAGGCTGTTCCTGCCGCCCCCACTCACATGGCTCTGCTGCACACACACGCACGCACACACACACACTCATACACTCACACACACACACACACACACACACACACACACACACTCACACACACACACACACTCATACACTCATACACACACACACACACACATACACACTCATACACACTCACACACACTCACACACTCACACACACACTCACACACACTCACACTCACACACACACACACACACACACACACACACACACACACACACACACTCACACTCTCACACTTTTATTCAAGATTTCACTTGGCGACGTGCCCTGTGGCTGCTGCGCCGAGGCCGAGGCACCTGTGTGGCTGTCTGACCACAAGCCAGGTTTCAGAACACATACACACACACACACACACACACACACACACAGGCGCACACATCTGCAGACTGACAGACATTACACAGCTAGTGTAATTGAGGCAGCAGCCACAGTCAAAGCTATAGCACACATCCGCTGTCTGATACACACACACATACGCACACACACACACACACACACACACACACACACACACACACAAGCCTATACTGTAGCAGCAGTGAGCTGGCATGGAGCCGTGTGTGAGTTGGGCACACAGTTCAGTTTACACACAGCACAATAGACGTGATTATCACCACAGCTAATGTCTGGAAACTGAGCCTGGCTGATATGGAAAGAGCATCTGTGTGTGTGTGTGTGTGTGTGTTTGTGTGTGTGTGTGTGTGTGTGTGTGTGTGTGTGTGTGTGTCTAGCTTTGAGAATGTGTGACGTGTGTAAAAACAACTGTGGTGCAGGTGCATATGTTAAATGTGCGTGTGTCGGTTTGCATGTCTAAGTCAGTTTGTAAACTGTGAATGTGTCACATGGGGACACTGTGTTTGTTTATGTGTGTGTGTGTGTGTGTGTGTGTGTGTGTGTGTATGTGTGGGAGGGGGTGAGCTCAGCCCAGGTGACTGTCAGGTAATTCCACCCCCGTCCTGCAGAACATGGTCTGGCCCGGGTCCAGGTCCAGGTCTCCTGCTGCAGTTACATTAGACCGATGCTCACGATGTGTTCAGGGCACGTGGGAAAAGCGGGCGCCTCCAGCTGGTCCCAGGCCTGTGAGGCTGTGACAGGGGTGCACTGTGGAGTGTGAGCTCTGCCCAGGCTGCAGTCAGAGGTGTCGCAGCGTGACGTGATGTAATCAGCTGTGTCGATGCTTCGCTCTGTGGCAGTAGGTGGTGGTTCAGGGCTGCAGCTGTCGACTAGTGCAGTAGTCGATGAGTATTGATTAGTTCATTGATAAATCGAGGAATCAACAACAATGGCACTGAAATAAAAGGTCAGCTTTAGCAGAAGAAGTGGCGTGTCGACTTAAACACATGACTCTAGACTGTGGGAGGAAAGTACCTGGAGAGAACATGCTCACTCAGATCAGTTTTCACACCTGTTCTTATAGAGCGCTATAATGTATATAGATCATAAAGCCTGTGACCAGTGGACGTACATGTATGGATAGCCCTAGTTAAGATGTTTTCCCCTGCCAGTGTCTTGTACATTGCATGTGACAAATAAAACTCTTAAAATAGTTTTTGTCCTCATAATTGATTCATCATATGAACATGTTCACTCGTGTTTCACTAAGTCCCTTGTTTTTCTCTTCCACCTCAGAGACGCTCTGTCTGATAGACACCAGGAGGAAGCAGCTCTTATCACAGAGTTTTGACTTCATCTGGCTCAGTTTTAACCAGTGTTGGAACTCTTGTTGTACGATGAGTTACACAGAGCAGCTGCTCCGCTCTTGTCCACCTGCCAACAGCCAGTCAGCTCTTTTTACTCTGGTGTGTGTGTGTGTGTGTGTGTGTGTGTGTGTGTGTGTGTGTGTGTGTGTGTGTGTGTGTGTGTGTGTGTGTGTGTGTGTGTGTGTGTCCTGTTTTCCCTGCGTTCTCTCTCTGTGCTGAGACACTGTTTGGGTATAAAGCAGGTTGAGAAGAATGGAAGAGCGAGTGAAGCTCCACCACTGGGAGGAGGAGGTGCCAGGAGCTCCCTCAGCACCACGGACAGCACCCTGTAGCACCCTGTAGCACCCTGCAGCACCCTGCAGCACCCTGCAGCACCCTGTAGCACCCTGTAGCACCCTGTAGCACCCTCTATCACCCTGTAGCACCCTGTAGCACCCTCTATCACCCTGCAGCACCCTGTAGCACCCTCTATCACCCTGCAGCACCCTGCAGCACCCTGTAGCACCCTCTATCACCCTGCAGCACCCTGCAGCACCCTGTAGCACCCTCTATCACCCTGCAGCACCCTGCAGCACCCTGCAGCACCCTGTAGCACCCTGTATCACCCTGTATCACCCTGTAGCACCCTGTAGCACCCTCTATCACCCTGCAGCACCCTGCAGCACCCTGTAGCACCCTGCAGCACCCTGCAGCACCCTGTAGCACCCTGTAGCACCCTCTATCACCCTGCAGCACCCTGCAGCACCCTGTATCACCCTGTATCACCCTGTAACACTCTTCTCAAATAGTAGATTTGTGATTTTTTTTTTGACATTTTGACCATTTCACCACCATTTTTTTCTTAACGTTTTACTCCATTTTCTTGGGCATTTTATGAATCAACCAACTAATCTAACCAACTCATTGACTATAAACCTGACTTATTGCAGTCTGCCTCAGAGGAGCAGGACCACTTCAGGACAGAGACTCCATCAAGTTGCTGTTATTGAAGTGGGTAGCGCCCTCTGCTGACTACTCTCTCTCTTTCTTTCTCTCTCTCTCTCTCTCTCTCTCTCTCTCTCTCTCTCTCTCTCTCTCTCTCTCTCTCTCTCTTTCTCTCTCTCCCTCTCTCTCCCTCTATCTCCATCTCTCTACAGTTCGTGGTCTTCACCTTCTGGTCTCTGTACCTGTACGACAGAGAGCTGGTCTACCCCAAACTCCTGGACAACTTCATCCCTCAGTGGCTCAACCACGGCATGGTGAGTCCAGCGCTCCCACTCCCTCCCTTCGTCTCATCCATCCATCCAGTGAATCCCTCTCCACCCACTGCTTTAGAACTGATTTGATGCCACTCAGTCGATCCTAACAAACTGGGTGTCTGAGGAGTTACCGAACAGCTGTGTGGAACCACTTGTAACATTTTTATTCATTTCTTTTTGTTGAGTGTAGTTTCATCTTAACACAACGTTGTACAGATGTTTTTCAAGCCTGTGACTGCCTCGACCTTCCTCCAGGGGTCAAGTGGCTCTAACTTGATTGATTGATTGGTTGATTGGTTGATATTAGACATGTAAAGTGAGCTCCGCTGGGATCATTACTCATATCTCAAACTCCGTGAAGCACTCGACAGATGTTATCAGAGGCGGGAGCTGCTCTGGATTTGAATAGAGCCGGAGGCCGATGGCGGGCTTTGATTCACCGTGCCGCAGGAAGTGGGTTTAATCTCCTGTTTAGACAGCGACCGTGGTCCACACACACACACACACACATGTCCTCACGCTGATAACAGCCTCAGCGGTGAGTGTGTGTGTGCTTCCAATCGGCTCCAGATAATCGGAACATGTTCCAGCACTTTGTCTGCGCCATGCAAAACGTGCTCACGCAGCTTCCTGCTGCAGCCGAGGACCGGGTTGTTTTTGAAAACCGATCGTTCCCGAAGCACGAGTCAGCGGCACAAAGACGGTGTGTGTGTGTGTGTGTGTGTGTGTGTGTGCGCGTGTGTGCGTGTGTGTGTGTGTGTGTGTGCGTGTGTGTGTGTGTGTGTTGTGTGTGTGTGTGTGTGTGTGTGTGTGTGTGTGTGTGTGTGTGTGTGTCTTCCTGTTCTCCAGCAGATGATCTAAGAGCTGAGTGGTTGTTGCTATGGCGCCATCGCCAAGGACCAAAACAACCAGAACACCACCAAAACACACGTGTGTGTGTGTGTGTGTGTGTGTGTGTGAGAGAGACACAGAAAACCTGATAATGTGTGTGTGCACGCCTTTGTGCAGCTCAGTGTGTGTGTGTGTGTGTGTGTGTGTGTGAGAGAGAGAGAGTCCAGCCTGGTTGTAAATATTTTGCGGTATTCCATGGTATCACTGTTGTTTGTCTATCCCGGTTGCCACGACAACCCTACTGCCATTCCCACTGGAGGAGGGAGGGGTCGTGTGATGAAGGGAGGGAGAGAGAGAGGGAGAGAGAGAGGGAGAGAGAGGGAGAGGGAGAGAGAGAGGGAGAGAGAGAGAGAGGGAGAGAGAGAGGGAGAGAGAGGGAGAGAGAGAGAGATCGAGAGAGAGGGAGAGCGAGAGAGAGGGAGAGAGGGAGAGAGAGAGAGAGGGAGAGAGAGGGAGAGAGAGAGAGAGAGGGAGAGAGAGAGGGAGAGAGAGAGAGAGATCGAGAGAGAGGGAGAGCGAGAGAGAGGGAGAGAGGGAGAGAGAGAGAGGGAGAGAGAGAGGGAGAGAGAGAGGGGGAGAGAGGGAGAGAGAGAGGGGGAGAGAGGGAGAGAGAGAGAGGGAGAGAGGGAGATGCAGTGATTCATTAAAGGTGGCGAGCAGCCACGGCAGGAGACGATGGACAGAGTGGCGGTTCCACGGAGTCGTGACTGATTCTGAATCGTCTGAGAGGCCGTGACTGGATTAGATTAGTGCTGGTTAGATTAGTGCTGGTTAGATTAGTGCTGGTTAGATTAGTGCTGGTTAGATTAGTGCTGGTTAGATTAGTGCTGGTTAGATTAGTACTGGTTAGATTGGTGCTGGTTTTATACCATCAATTCCCAGCACGGTCCTCGACGATGAGGCTGAAAAGATGTCAAGTCTGCAGTTAAGGTGTTTTAATATATGGGTCAATAGGACCCAGAATGCTTTGCTCTCACTTTTAGATTAGGTCTGAATCTGCACATATAATCTCCTATTTATCTTATTTTATTGATACAAAGAGGATGTTTTTACCACATTATGCAGTAATCTGTACCTGCCCAGACATGCTCAGCAGGTCCTAAAACATCATCACGTCCTCATCAAGTATGAATTCCAAGTATGAAATTAACACTTTCTTCCTCAGTCTCTGGTTCCTCCTCTGGTTCCTCCCCGTCTCTGGTTCCTCCTTTGGTTCCACCTCAGTCTCTGGTTCCTCCTCTGGTTCCTCCTCTGGTTCCTCCCCGTCTCTGGTTCCTCCTTTGGTTCCACCTCAGTCTCTGGTTCCTCCTCTGGTTCCTCCTCTGGTTCCTCCTCAGTCTCTGGTTCCACCTCTGTAATGTTCTGCCCGACCACAGGGGGGCGGTACGAGTCTCTGCCCCCGGAGCAGACAAAGAAGAAATCGTCTTAAAAATAGGCTGACAATCGTAAACATATATAATAAATGATCCATACATTGATTTGGGGTGGGGTGTTACTGGCTCAAAAGCAATAGTTCATGTGAGTGGCAGGCGAGACAGCCAGTCAGAGCTCAGCCTGTGTGTGGTTGCCAGATTAGCATGAAAGGAGCCAAATCTGAGCAGAAATGGAGCGTAATATTCCCACAGCTACAAACAGGATGCAGAACAGAGTCTGAGCTGTGATGGAGCCAGAGCTCCTCGATCTATGTTAACCTCGAGAACAGGGAGGAAGCTCCATCCAGCTGCTCCAGGTCCCTCCAGCCCTCCAGAAGCAGGCCTGATGTTCTGCTCGGGCCTGATGTTCTGCTCGGGCCTCAGTGTTTCCAGAAGGTCTGACGAGTGTTTGCTGTGTTGCTGTGGAGCGCGGGGGGGGGGGGGGGCATGAAAACATCGGATTGGAAAGTCCTAGCACAACAACGCTGACTCCAAACACAGGCCCACGTGTGTTTACATGTCGCTGCGTCTCGGTTTGTATCTCCTGCAGCAGATTAATCAGTGCGGTCGTGATGGAAACGTCTCAGATTCTTCTTCTGCTGCCTCCTGGCTCAGATAACGACTGTTCCTAAGAGAAAAACAACAACAACAACAAACAACTCTTTGTGAGTGAGTGTGTGTGTGTGTGTGTGTGTGTGTGTGTGTGTGTGTGTGTGTGTGTGTGTGTGTGTGTGTGTGTGTGTGTGTGTGTGTGTGTGTGTGAGTGAGTGTGTCTGGGTTTTCTCCATCAGACTGAATCAGTCTGATGCCCTGTAAACTGAACAGGTCCGGTTAATGCGTCCAGCCTGATAACGTCTGAGATCTACTAGATCTAGATCTAGAACTACTCTCCTTGACCTCTTATAACCTCTTTATGAAGGTGTAAAGAGAATCACCTGATGATTTGCCAACTGAGAATTGAACTCCACTGTGTTGCAGGCAGACTCTCATTGTGTGTGATGCTAAGCTAAATTAAGCTAAGCTAAGCTAAGATAAGCTAAACTAAGCTAAGATGCAAGCCTGTCCTGTCAGATGCTGCGTGACTATACCAGGAGCTGCTCCAGACTCGTCACTGGTTCCTTTTCCCCATCCTGACCCTGACCCTGACCCTGACCCTGATCCTGACCCTGACCCTGACCCTGATCCTGACCCTGACCCTGATCCTGACCCTGATCCTGACCCTGACCCTGATCCTGACCCTGACCCTGACCCTGATCCTGACCCTCATGCCCATCCTGATCCTGACCCTGACCCTGACCCTGATCCTGATCCTGACCCTGACCCTGGTCCTGACCCTGGTCCTGACCCTGGTCCTGACCCTGACCCTGACCCTGACCCTGACCCTGGTCCTGACCCTGACCCTGACCCTGGTCCTGACCCTGACCCTGACCCTGGTCCTGACCCTGGTCCTGACCCTGACCCTGGGGCAGAGGGATGTGCAGGGACTCAGTGAGATGCTGCTGCTGTGGCTGGAGGACCTGTGGAGCAGAACAACAACAGGAGACGTTTTTGTTTGATTCTGTGGGTTCAAGTGGAGTTCAGCGTGGAGCTGCTCTGGGAGCCGGAGCGGCCGTCCTCGTC
>CM055206.1:18982105-18987105 GCA_029224185.1 Karalla daura | reverse complement strand
CAGAGAAACAGCGTCAACACACACACACACACACACACACACACACACACACACACACACACCATTGAACATTTGTTGTCTCAGTTCTGTTTTTGTCACTGTTAATGTTTGTTTGTTTGCCTCTATCCCATCGTCCTGTGTTTGTTGCCGATTGTATCTGAAAAAGAAAATAAATAAAAAATTGATTGTAGAATCAAATTTTTGAGATTGAGATTGTAGAAGAAAGAAAGAAGAGAAACAGCCCAGTCTGAGCTGCTCCTCTGGTTCTCAGACCCATACATGGAATAAAATATTTTATGTGAAGCAACAACTTTTAGTGAAATCTACATTCATCAATCCATGACTTCGACATCTGGAAGATGGTGTTGAAGCTCAGCAAACATCTGGGCTTTGTTTGGATTGATGCTCCTGTTGAGACCAACAGTGTTGATGTGACATGAGGAGGATGTGGAGGAGACATGATGATGATCAATAACAAGGACAAAGTCACTCCATCACGTTAGAGAGAAGCTCAGTGATCAGGACAGAGTCATGTTGAGCTCCAGCTGATCAACCTGAACTCATCTGATGGACTAAACATGGATTTGATCTTCATTTATTCTTTATTCAGGTTGGAGTGGTGCAAGCTGTCAGAGACCAGCTGTGAAGTCCAACCCCTCCCATCTGAAACATCTGGATCGAGAGGAAACTGCAGGATTCAGAAGTGAAGGAGCTGTGTGATCTTCAGCAGAGTCCACTTTGTCGACTGGAGACTCTGAGGTCAGACTCCATGTTCTTCTTCTGTGCTGAGATCAACATGATGTGAAGGTTGTGGTGTCACTCAACTGCAGATATGAAGCATTTTCAGCAAATACCAAGTCACAGAAAACATGAATTCTAGCATGTTTTTAAACGTTTCCAACCATCCCACGAGCTCCCAATGAAACGATGCATCTCCATTTCTACATCTCATCAATCAATATCTTTTAAACACAAACAATTTCTACCACACAAACTTCAATCATCGCCAAACAAAATGACAAATTGTTATTTTGCCTCTACACTGATGTTCTCCTGATCCCCTGACATCTTCATCATCAACTCTTCTCCACTCCGGAGACTCTGAGCTCAGCTCACTGACTGGTGGACGTCACCTCTGAGGTGATGACTGCTGTTGTGTCTTCTCTCCTTAGGCTGTACTGACCAGTCGAAGAGGAGCGACCTTCATCCAGCAGCCACAGACAGAGCCATCACATACAGCAACATGTCCACGTCCAGCCTGGACCAGAGACCATCTGGACTCTTCTTCTTCTGGACTCTGTTTCCACACTCTGGTCCTCGTTCATCTGATGAAGCTGCTCCAGAACTTTGGGCTTCTCTCATTTTCCTCCAGACTTTGTGCTGGATCAGCCTGGACGTGAGCGTAGGGGGCTGGTCTCAGACCAGCGTGGACCTGCAGTGCAGAGTGTGGCTGTGGTGGAGAACTGTTCCAAAGTTCTTCTCCTCATCTCTTCCACATCTCCATGAGCTGAGATGGAGGGGGAGTGAGGCGTCCACATCCTCAATATTTGGTTGCCATAATATTCAGTAGTCAAACTTCATTTTGATAGTTTTGTGTTTTGTTCTTTGAATTCCTGACTTCTTATACTTTTAATTGGCTTATGTGACTCCAAAATCTCATGATGGAAACTCATCTCACCTGCATAATTACAGTCGGAGCTACCCGTTATTAGGAGCTATCAGTTATTATTGTGTCATCTTTTGCATATCTGTTCACACATCATCTGTAAGTTACAGTTACAATCCAAGGTTGAAGACTTTATTTTCTTTTAATTTGGAAGAACATGTATATCTCTATTCATCTGACAACATAACAGTAAACCCACAACACAACATTATAGACATGTCAGTTACATCAATAGGCAAAAATTAATATACTCAAATAATTGTATTGTAAATAGATTAGAAAAATAAAGGAAACCAAAGAGTGAGTAAAGTGTCTCTTGTGCTGTTCAGTTGAAAACAGTCAGTGCTATTTTGTGGGGGAGGTGTATAATAAAGAAACAAAATAATTGTATAAAAAAGAATCAGAAGTTTTTCTTTTTCAAACCCGAAAAGTATGTTTCTGAGCTGACGATATATTTGCCAAGTCGCGTTTTATTTTGGAATCCGGACCGCTAGTACACCTTAACACTGTGTGTCTACTTTGACTATGGAGCGGCCGACAGTTAGCCTGTTAGCTTGTTAGCCTGTAGTCTGTTAGCCTGTCAGTCTGTTAGCCTGTTAGCCACTCAGCCTGTCAGTCTGTTAGCCTGTTAGCCACTCAGCCTGTCAGTCTGTTAGCCTGTTAGCCACTCAGCCTGACTCCCTGTTAGCCTGTTAGCTGGTGGGGCAGGAGTCACTGAGAATCATGACTGGACAGTGAGCTGCACCGAGTCTAAAGTGCGGAGCGTGTTCTGAGCTCAAGCCTCGCTGCTCCAGGATGTTTTCGTCTGTCTGGAACTTTATCAAACGCCACAAGAGGAAGTTTATTTTCACCGGAGCTGTAGTTGGAGGTAAGTGCTCAGCCACGGAGCAGCTAGCAGCTAGCTGTTCTCCAAGCTGTAGCTGCAGTATCTCCATTTACCAGGGTCTCAATCCAAGGAGGGTTTACCGTTGTTAAAAACAGTATTTTTACAGTTTTTACCAACTGAGACAAGTGTTTAGTCTCTTTGTTAGCTATGAAGTAACAACAATGGCCACAGAAAAGTGCTTTATAAGCCAGTTCAGCTGCTTCAGGCTGAGCTTGGAGGAGTCGGGACTGAAGTTAAATGAGCTTCTCCTCACGATCTGTTCATACTGGGCTGGTTCATGAAGGCTGGACATGAGTGGCATCAGAGCCAGGACGTGTACGTCTGTGTTATTAACAGGCAGTAAAGTGAAGGAGTTCTGCTCATAGCTGCAGCATGTAGCACCTGCAACACCTCGGGTTTTAATGCGATGATCAAACATGACAGAGGGATAGAAACTGAGCTGCTCAGTAGACAGACTGCGTCATCAAGCTCTACTTCATAGACTCCGTTAGTGTCGGAACGACAGCTAATAATCAGTCATATGTAATCAATCAGCTGCACCTGCAGGAGGCACTGAACTAACATAGGGATGACATGTATATAACACAGACACTCAAAAGTAGTGACAGTGTGACAGATCACAAGTTCAATGCAAAACAGAAACTTTGTCAAAAGTCTGCTTCTGTTCTCTGTTTGGTCCCGGCCGTTGTAGGAGTGTACATCCTGGGTAAATATGCCCAGACGAAGATCAGGGAGATCCAGGAGAGGGAGGCGACGGAGTACATCGCTCAGGCCAGACGTCAGTACCACTTTGAGATCAACCTGCGGACCTGCAACATGACAGGTATGCACAGCACCACCCTGATGCTGATCCTGATCCTTCATCCACTTCAGAAACTGTGTTATACAGGCTGTGTGTGTGTGTGTGTGTGTGTGTGTTGCAGTGCTGTCGATGCTCCCTCCTCTGAAAGAAGCTATCATCACACAGCTGAACTCAGAGAGTCTCACTGCCCTGCTCAAGACCAAGTGAGGACCAGTTTATGATCTTATTACATGCAGGGTTCATACATTTGAAGAAAAAGTCATGGGATTCTAAAACATCATTTTCTAGTACCGGCTCTGCAGAGCAAGGTGCATTTATTACTTAATATTAAGTTGAAATTTCTCCAGAACACTAGGACATCTACCATACTACTACACTACTGCACTACTAGGGACATTTTTATTTTGAAAAATAAAAAGACTTCTATTAGAATAACTTATTCTGAAAAGCATGAGTCACGATGCGCGGTAACCATGGTAACAATAGTTTGATTGATGTTCAAGTTTGTGAGGAGTTACAGTAAGACGGCGAAGCGTAAATCTGACCCGGGGTGTTTCAAGTGTGGACTTTTCATATATTGAGGATAATAAGGGCCAGAAACCTCAGTGTGTTGTATGTGGTGAAGCGCTGGCATATGAAAGCATGAAACCATCAAAACTGGAATAAAAGAACTTGGTTTGAATTGTATAAAAGTGGGTCGTGAAATAGCTAGGCCCAGAGTGAGAGCAGCTGAGAAGCCCTGCTGTAGTCCATAGTTTTATTCCTGTATGTCATGATTCACTGATGTTTTAGAGATCATGAGGAGTCATGGAACCTTGCTTAAATGTGTCTGAACCTTGTATATGTTAAACTACTGTTTATCTGTTTCATTTAACCTTCACGTACTAGACCAGCTACACGTAAGTTAGAGTGTGATGTGTGTCTGGCACCCTGATGCAGCTTGCTCCTCTCCGTCTCACAGACCAACCAACAAGCTGGAGATCTGGGAAGATCTGAAGATCATCAGTGAGTCACAGCCCTGAAAATAGTATTACAAAGGATTTCAATTTTGTTGGTATTCAAACTCTCTGCAGAGTATTGTGGTGAATCACTGAGAATCAGATGCTGTGCCCACAGCTTTATTCTAATGACCTCTGCCTTTGGTTTGATTCATTCTTTGGAGCTTTGTGCTGCAGCGAGGTCTCTAAGAAGGCTTAAAGAACTGGGCTGAGCTAACTGAGCCCTCCAGTCTTCTGCTGGAGGAATGAAAATGTCGTGCTGGGGTTTTGGACCGTGGTCCTGAGGCGTGTGAACCTCGTCTGCTGTGCTCAGGTTTCACGCGCTCGCTGGTGGCGGTGTACAGCACCTGCATGCTGGTGGTGCTGCTGCGCGTGCAGCTCAACATCATCGGAGGATACCTGTACCTGGACAACGCAGCGGGCCGGAACACACAGGTGCTGCCGCTCACCTGCAGCCTCCTCCGCAGAAACACCTCCCAGCTTCAGCCTGCACCCACCACAATCACCTGTAGCCTGGAATAGACTAGTCTCTCAGTACTGGTGGTATGGTATGAGTATGGTGGAGAGGTGCAATAGATCAGCTGGATCGCAAAACTGGAAAAAGGAGGGAAAACCTGTATTTAGCTGCATTTCCTGTGTGTGTGTGTG
>CM055206.1:18977105-18979605 GCA_029224185.1 Karalla daura | reverse complement strand
TTACTCTGAGAAACTGACCTGAAAACGCACGGAGGAGGAGGAGGAGGAGGAGGAGGAGGAGGAGCGATGGGAGCTCCTGCAGTGTGATTACTGGGTGCAGACGGACCAGTCAGGGTTGGGGTTCGGAGTCTGCTCTGACCTCAGTCTGCTCTGCTCTCGCTGTCCTGTAGTTCCCGTCACGTCCAGCAGGCGTCGCTCTTTCCTTTGTTTGACCTCCTCACTGACTCAGCGCTAGTGTTCCTAAGCTCTGTCCTCTCGTCTGGTTTGGTTTCCTCTCTGTTCTTAGTTTTCTTGGGCTCTTTTTAAACGTTTACAGTTTTTACAGGTGGGACTGAAGACCTGCCTCTGACCTGATCAGGAACCAATCAGGAGCCGGCACTCACTCCTCATCCACCAATCATTGATTGTGCTCACAGGTGAAGACAAGACACCTCAGAGTGTGACGTCATCATCATCGTCGTCTCCGCTGATGAAAGGATAAAATACGGAGGCGATGAAGGATGAATGCAGCCCTCTGATTGGTTGTTTGGAAACGGCTGCAGGTGACATGCAGTCAGGTGGGAATGTCAAACTTCTTGGAGGCGGAGCCACAGCGACAGCAGAGACGTCTGTTTGTTGAATGGATAGTAAAATAAATCAGATGTGATTTCATAACTTGGCGGTGACTGTTATTATTATTATTATTATTATTATTATTATTATTATGCTCTGTTTGGGGAGTGTACCAGTAGGGGGCGCCAGTAACTTCAAGCAAGCACCTTCATCTCATTATCTTCATCATAATAACAGTAACGACTCACCCCAGGATGATGTCACCTCTCAGTATTGATATGTCAGAGGAGGAGAAGAAGAATCAGAAGAATACAGAGTAAGTTGGAGACGGTTAAAGAGCAGAGTGATGAAGGATGGATGTGAAGGTGGAACCAGGGAAGCAGCAGGATGAAGATGGAGGAGGTTAACCCCATCAGTATCAGCCATTTACTGAGTGTTCACTGTGTTCAGTAGAGACATGGGTTAGGTGAATGGTCCGGGTCTGGATTCATCCTCGTTAGGATGACAGTTTAGTTAGTAACCTTGTCAATAGTTCATTAGTGAATGTACAGGTAATCTAGTGTTTGAGACACAGCTGATCGGGTTTTGAAGATGAAGATAATCTTTACTCATCGGTCCTGTCCCCAGGACCTTCCTTGAGTTACCTCAAACTTAACAACTCAGGAGACGAAGTGCACTCAGATGAGACGGCGCTGGGCAGCTTCCAGTGCAGACTCTCTACTCTTCTTGTGAAATGCAGATGTTTTCTTGTGAAATGCAGATGTTTGTGGTATGTGCTGTGACAGTGGGCGGACAGACGAAGACGTGCCTCCTCTCTCTCACCTGACAGCAGAGTTCAGCTTCCGGCTGTGTTTGGGAATGTTTGGGAATGTTGTGACTTTCCAGGCTGAGTGACGAGGGCACACGTGACAGCGCACGTGTCCAACACTGTTTGTTGTTGTTGTTGTTTCACTGAACTTGTGTGGGATCTGAATGTGATTCCCCACACATGGCGTTCATTCACAGAGTCATTTCTCTGAGTTTAACCTTGGAGACACGCTCCACTCTCTGCTTTGTGTTGGGAAAGCGTGTTTAGTGTGTAGTTTGTCCTCAGAGCGACGCTGCTGAGAGCAGGAGGAGCTGCTACACCTTCAGGGTTGTAGTCGCGACTGGTGAGAGCAGCCACAGTGGGACCAGATCAGTCAGGTGACCCAACGGGACAAGGCTGAGGTCACAGTCAGGAATCATCTCACATCTCATTTCACAAAAATCACCCCTGGGAGTGTGGAAAAAAGCAATTCAAAGACTTTCTGATGAGTTATGATGCAAGTGTTCTCCTGAGTTAGAGCTAGTGTCACACCATGTCATGATATGCATCTGCTTTAGGCTTTTCAGATCACTTAAGTTAAAATTACTTGAAAACAGCAATTAAACTGTGTGTGTGTGTGTGTGAGAGAGACAGTGCACACACACACACACACACACACACACACACACACACACACACACACACACAGGGTGACATTCATGTTCTTCCTGGTGGAGTGTGACTCAAAGCATGACTTCATCCTCCTCGAGACGCTCACACATTTTTCCTTATACGGAGTAGAGTCGCAGCGCTTTGCTCGCTGCGGGCGCTGAAAAGGTTAAAACAGAGAGAGGTTACATCACAGCGCTGTGGCAGCATGGCACACACACACACACACACACACACACACACACACACACACACACAGAAGAGCTGCAGGTTTGACCTTGATTCAGAGTTTTACTCCTTTATTCTGCTGAACCTCAAACATATTCTTTGAAAAATCTTTTTATCTAAAGATTCATTTGAGGACTTTCTGTGTCTGGGAACACACACACACACACACACACACACACACACACACACACACACACACACACACACACACACACACACACACAGTTCATCCATCTGCTGGTTGATCAATAGCCCCTGATGAGG
>CM055206.1:18964605-18972105 GCA_029224185.1 Karalla daura | reverse complement strand
GTGGTTTCAGAAACTCTGCTCTGGAAGCACAGATCGTTCTTCCAGGTTCAGATCCATTATGATCCCTCTGTCGTCAGACCAGTGAACCCTGTGAGGCTGTTCAGAGCTACAGTAACTCATCGTCTTCCTGGAGGGACGTGTGTTCCTGGAGGAGACCTGCAGGGGAACCGGTGGACGCTTCCTTTTAGTTTCACTTCCTTCTTCCTGGTTGTTGCCGCTGGTTGGAGCCGGAGCACATTCCTGCCCGGCTGGCTGGGCTTCATTCTGCGCCGGGGGGACTTCCACACTTCCACTGCATCACGGAACAGCCCGGAACGCTGTGACCCGGAGATCTGTTTCACCTGAGGCAGGGAGGGGACGTCTCCCATCTTCCCCAAGATGGTCCTGCTCACACACACACACATGCATGCACACACGCACGCACACAAACACACACGAACGCACGCACGCACACACGCACACACAATAATTAGCCTGATCCGTAATGATCAGCTGATCAGTTTGGAAAACACCTCGACAAACATTATCAATCAATAAACACTCAATAAATGTATTCGGCTGGCTCGATCACTGGATTATTATTATTACACTTGTTAATTCATGGATTTAAATCGTTGGTTTCTGCTTCAGGTTTTCCTTCAGAGGAGCTTTTAACCTTTGAACTTTTGCACTGGCCTCAACAGAGATTTAGATGTAACTTAGTGGAGTAATTTCATGTCTCTGCTCTATCGTGGAGAAAATGAAACAGAAAACATTCACCTTTATGAAGCTGATTCCCGGCACTCATTGTTTATTGTTTATCAGTGACTGTTTATCAGTGAATGATTGGCCGATCGTGTCGGGGTGTTTGGAGCTGACCACTGGTGTTGTTTTTCATCTGAAACATCTGGACGATGACGAGTCTGGTCACCTGACGGTTCAGGGAAGACGTTTACAAGAAGAGAGGGAACACTTCCTCATCCCAGCACCATCAGCACAGTGTGTGTGTGTGTGTGAGTGTGTGTATGTGTGTGTGTGTGTGTGCCAGTGGTGACATATTTCCTCGTGTCTGGTAAGAGCTTCATCCTGTTGCTCCAACACGTCAGTCACTTCACAACCTGCTGCAGGTAAATCTGAAGAACCTGGATCTCCGTGTGACAGAACAACACAACACATCTGGCACTCGTTCCGGTGCGAGGCCCAACGTCTCAGGTCACATGAATGTGAATGTGTGAATAAGTCTCTCACCAAGGCTGAGACAGCGTCACTTTATTTTGAAAAGTCTTTTTTGACCCTTGTTTAGTGTCTGGTCTGTGGGACTCATCTTTGATGGAAAAAAAATGATAATCAGAGTCTCAGAGTTCTACGCCTTGGCTGGTTCATGGTGAGTAATATAAAATCCTCCTCCAGTTGTTTGTGTTTCATAGTGACACGTCTCAGGTTTGTCTGAAGTGCATGAATGAGTTTTTCCACTCTTATATTAGGGTGACGCAACGGAGGTTTCATCTCTTCCAGTGTTGTGTTTTTATTCTGTTTTGAGGTTTCAGGTTTCTCTCACCTACAACAGGTTTTGCGCCCTCATCCGAAGGTTGTGTAAACCTTGTCCACCTCGCCCTGAACATGGAGGTCGTCGGTGTGAGGAAACAGGAGAACCCAGGAACAACCCCCACGCAGACGCGGGCGTCGCTCCGAGCGGGAGTCGAACCCACGTCCTTCCCGCTGTGAGGCCACGGCCTCGCTGAGGCTCGTTGGTCGTCTTAAAACTCTCCTTTTATTAGAAATCTCACTGCACAGAAGGTTCTGTATTACTGTTAAGACACTCCCTGCGCGCACATGCACACACACACACACACACACGCAACCAGTGGAACCAGTATGATGTAAATTCCCAGTTCTGCTGATGCCACAGCCACAGAGACGAAGGGTGAAGCCGTCAGAGTTAAGAGGCAAACCACAGTCAAGGAAGACATCCAGCGGCATGTCCATGTGATGCTGCTTCCTGTCTCTGCTGCCCCCCCCGATACACACACACACACACACATGCCCACACACACGTAGGCACACACATGCTCACCAGGAACACGTTCACTCTGAAATTTGCATGAATTTACTTCATTGCACAACTGTGTGTGTGTGTGTGTGCGTATGTGTGTGTGTGTGTGTGTGTGTGTGTGAGAGAGAGAGAACACGTAAACACTGCTTCAGCCACAGGTTCAGACACAGAGATTCATCAGAAGTCAGACCGTTCAGACCCAGAGGGGGAGCGTCTGTCACAGGAAGCAGGCCGAGCTCCATCCAGGCTCTGGACCACGCCAACGTGGTCCTTACATCTCTGTGGACTGTCTCCTTGTGTCCTCCTGCCCGTCCCGGGGGAGGATGCCCTCCTCTCTCTCTCTCTGAGGTTACTCCTTGTTTTATCCCTGTCAGGGTTTTCCTTGGAGTCGTTGCTCAGCCTTTGTGAGGGTCTAAGGACGGGGGCCGTTCACTGTCACTTCTCTGGACTTATTGTTACGTCTGTTATGAGCTAGAACTTGAAATAAATAAAGTTGAGTTGAGATGAATGATTTGAGTAGAATTTTCATTCAATCAGTTTCTTAAAACTGGCATAATAATAATGTCAATAAGTGGAGGCCCAACTCCTAAAGTCTAGATTCTAGAGTCTACCTGTCAGCCTGACGTCTGCCCCGATGCTTCCCTCAAAAAACAAAAAACAACTTCCTGTTTGGAGTTTTGTTTTGCTCTACAGCAGAAAGGATGAAGCAATGTCTGGGCTGCAGAGAGGGCAGGGGAACTCTGTGTGTGTGTGTGTGTGTGTGTGTGTGTGTGTGTGTGTGTGTGTGTGTGTGTGTGTGTGTGTGTGTGTGTGTGTGTGTGTGTGTGTGTGTGTGTGAAGGTTTAATGAGGGGAAACTGGGCCGCGGCAGATGAGTCAAAGTCCAACAAATAGAACAAAGTCAGACTTGAGCGTCTTCCTCATAAAAGGAAGAAGAACCTGTCAAAGACCTTTCACATCACATGTCACCAGAGACATGGAGAGCAAGGCGAGGAGAGAGGAGACAGCTGATTGGCTGGGGAAATAATGAGGGGGCAGGCTCAGGTGATGAAGAGGAGGAGCAGGAGGAGGAGGAGAGAAGAACAGCGACATTCAGCAGAGGTTACAGAATATCTCCTGAATATCTTCTACAACTTTCTAGGTTTGTGCAAACGTTGTGTTCATTTTGATGCGTGAACATGAACGTAAACATTTTAAGATCACTAAATGTGAATTTCAACCAACCTGAATAAATGGATTACATGGAGTTTGCATGTTCTTCCCATGTGTGCATACATGTCCAAAAACGTCCATGTGGAGGTGGACTGTCCCACACAGACCTCCAACAACCACGGTAACCATGGCAACCACGATGCTGCTACGGAATATCACTGTAGCATTGTGTGTGTGTGTGTTGGAAACATGTGACATCAAGAAACATGAAATGAGAGAAATCAATAGGCCATTTATAGCAATGACAACGTTCTGTCCCATGACCCCTGAACGCATCACACTCACTGCACCTCACCAACCTCCGTCACTCACACACACACACACACACACACACACACACACACACACACACACGGTCTGATCACAACAAACCTGCGTATGTCTGCGGGATGACGGCAGAGCTGCCATGTTCACGCATGAAAATGCGGAACGGTGGAGAACAGAAAGGAGGAAGGAAGTGGAGAGGAGAGAAAGGAGTGAAGAGGGAAAGAGGAAGCGGGAGGTGACGAGGACGAGGAGAGCGAGGGACGGAGACGAGGCTGTGGGACCAGTAGAGACACTGGTGCAGAACCACATGCTCATCAGCAGGCTGATCCTAACCAGACTAACCAGTCTGACTCAGTCTCTGCGTGCAGACTGAGGCATTTTGTGTCATTAGGCATTCTTCTTACTAGCTGTCCCACATGTAAATGTTAATGCAAAGATAATATTCTATAAACAACCATTACACCTGGTCTTGATTGGAATGTGGTCAATGTGCAGCCTGTTGTTGTCCCTGTAAACAGTCTGCTGTGTGAGAGGTTCTCTGCTGTGATGGACTGGGTGACAGACTCTGCTCTCTGGATGAAACCAGCTGTGGACTGACCCTGGGAGCTACAGCTGAGTCAAACTCATTCAACATCACTGAATCTTGATCATAGTGGCATCATAGTTACAATAAGGGAGTAATCAATCCATCAATCAATCAATCAATCAATAACCAATCAGCAATAACAACATTATTTTTACAGATATGCTACACACATAATACATCTACATTTTACAAAGATTATGTCAGTTTTATAATAATATATCATATGTCATACAATAAATGTCATTGAACTTTAAATATTGTTGAAAATAATAAATATAATATTATAAAATATAATACATAATAAATTATATAATAAATATAATAAAATGAATGAAATTGAATCAGCTATAAAGCCTAGAGGATGTGGAAATGGTCCTTTATCGTTTAAATCCAGATGAGAGTGTTTGGTGCTGCAGCTTCTCTGACTCATGCTGAGGATCAATCAGCTGATCGTCTGAGCAGGAAAAGCTGCTCCACGCTGCTTCCTGGAAGCAGCACACTCACCAGAGAGGAGACATGACCCTGCCAGGCTGCCGTACCCCTGAGGGGGGGGCGCCTTCAGAGCAGGAGGAGGAGGAGGATTTCCCGGATTCCCCGTGATGAGCCAGAAGGAGGACTAAATAGAGGAGTAGGAGGGGGAGGAGGAGGAAGAGGAGAAGCGGGAGCAGGCGGAGGAAGAGCTTCCCGGAAAGGATGATGCAATCTGGACCAGGATGGGATGAAGAGGGAGGAAAACAAACAAAGAGAGAGGAGGGGGATGGTGGTCGATAGCGGATTAGCATCAGTGTGTGTGTGTGTGTGTGTGTGTGTGTGTGTGTGTGTGTGTGTGTGTGTGTGTGTGTGTGTGTGTGTGTGTGTGTGTGTGTAATGATGTTGTAATGTGGACAGGCTTGTATTCACTGCTGCAGAGAGGACTGTGTGTGCGTGAGTGAGATGTGTGGATCAGGATGAGAGGATGAATCTGCTACGACTAAAATCAAATAACCTGATAAATTCAACTCATTTTCTATTTCTCTGTTTCTGTATTTCTCCCGACAGCAAAATAGTCTCAAACAAAGGCTCCTGTGTCTCCTTCCTCCTCCTCCTCCTCTGCTCCTCCTCCTCCTCCTCTTCTCTTCCAGCCCGGAGCGGATTACGTCACCCTCTTTCTTTCCGGGAAATAAAGCCGGCGGCTCTACCGGGCAACCGGCAGGGAGCCGGGAAAAGATGCTGGGAGGATGGGAAGCCTCCTCCTCCTCCTCCTCCTGATCCTCCTCCTCCTCCTCTTCCTCCTCACCATTAAGCATCATGAGCTCTGTTATGACATTATCTGAAAGTTTCTTTCAGAATCTTCCAAAGTCTCTTTTAGAGTCAAAGCTGCAGTAACACTAGAGCAGACCCTCCTGTAACCTCCTGTAACCTCCTGTAACCTCCTGTAACCTCCTGTAACCTCCTGTAACCTGTAACCAGGTTAACCAGGTTAACCAGGTTAACCAGGTTAACCAGGTGCTGACAGGCAGACAGCCTCTAGCACCACTCTAACTAACACCATGACACTTAGAGCTGCAACACCTACTGCATTACTGCCCCAGTCACCAGCTGTTAACTGACTGGTTCACGACTAGTTCAATAAACAGTTTGTCAGCTTCAGAAATGACCTTTTCTCATCTGAGCCCCTAAAGCTGAATGATTTCTACTTTCTTAAGTCATCCTAATGAATGTTGTTGAGATATGGGTAGAATGGAGGCATTCAACATTAGACTTTTTTACTGGTTTTGTATCAATTTCCAAAACAGCAAATCAATAAATGGAGACAGTGATCGACTGATTGATCAGGTTTTTTCTGTAATGTAGCTGATGTGACGGGCGTGTCACGTGACCTATCAAACGGTCTTTCTGAGTGTGGAGGGTCTCCTGGTGCTCCTGGAGGTTCTCCTGGAGGTGCTCCTGGTGCTCCTGGTGCTCCTGGAGGTGCTCCTGGTGCTCCTGGTGCTCCTGGTGCTCCTGGTGCTCCTGGTGCTCCTGGTGCTCCTCCTCCAGCTCTCAGTGTTTGTCTCGCTGCTGGCTCAGCTCGCAGCTCGTTCTCAGCAGGAAACAAACGGTTTCTGAGAAACAAGCGGAGGTAATCCACCGTGACTCTGGTGGCCCTGCACGCCTGCGGCGCCACGCTTTCACTTTCCCCTGCAGCCGCTGCAGAGTGTGAGCGGATGGGAAACTTCCAGAGAGCTCGGCTCCCTCCTCTCACACTGACACTCCCCGCTCGTGTCTGGAGTCTGAGCAGCAGTCCAGCGTCTCCGTCCTGGAAGGTCCTGGAAGGTCCTGGAAGGTCCAGAGCAGCAGACCTTAGCGGGCAAACACCTTCAAACACCTGGAACTCCGAATTAAAAATAGAATAGGTTAGATGTGCCTTCATTCGTCCAACAACGGGGAAAGTTCAGCACTAGAATTAAAACTTAACTTAGATGTAAAGTTTCAAACTTTTTGAGATCTACTGGTTTTAGCTCCTGACTAAGAACCTCAGGTGTGAGTCTCTTTGTTTGTTTGTTGTTTGTTGATGTGTCCCCAGCTCCACCAGTCAGATTTGAACAGAGATGATAAAAGGGGAAATGACTTCATATGAGTTAAAAATCTAAAAGAAGCCAAAAATAAGTTCAAAATGTGTTGAAGTTGTTTTGTTTACGACTATTAAACTTCAATGGTTGTAAAGCTTTAACACTGTAACAAAGTTTTCCTTTAGTGAGACACAGTTGTTAAAACCACAATAATAATAATAATAATAATAATAATAATAATAATAATAATAATAATAATAATAATAATAATGATACTGATAATAATAATGATAATAATAATGTCTTTGCTAGGTTTCTGACCTGAGGTCACTGAGGTCGTCAGGTCAAACTGAGGCTTTGACTGAGGCTGACCTGGAGCACAGGTGAGAACTAACAAACTTTGCTGCTTCCAATCAGACTTTTGTTTCTTCTGACACACAGGAGCAGCAGAGAGTGGCAGATGAAGCCCACCATGGGGTCGGTTCTCTCCCCTCTGAAAGGAGGAGGGAGGAGGAGGGAGGAGGAGGGTGAACTCCTGGCAAGCAGAGAGGAGTCGGGCAGCGTGACGTGGGCGTGGGTGTGGGCAGAGGGCGTAGGAACGACTCGCAGCGTAAAAATAGAGGGCGCAGTATTTAGCCGGCGGGTTCACGCTCCCATCATACGGTATTAATAGACAACAGGGTCAGCGATGACCTCATGTCGCAGCATCAGTCCAGATTACCACAGTGACCTCCTCAACTTCTCAACAGCTGTCTGCCTGCTGTGTGTGTGTGTGTGTGTGTGTGTGTGTGTGTGTGTGCGTGTCTCTCCTGATTTTCATTCTGAAAATAAAAGGACAACCCTGCTTTGACGTGTCAGCTCTAATGAGGGTGC
>CM055206.1:18812105-18959605 GCA_029224185.1 Karalla daura | reverse complement strand
AGACACAAACCGACTGAACATGTGTGTTTCCCAAACTGTTATCTAATCTATCTATTACAGTAATGATAAATTGTATTTTAATCAAATAATTAACAGTTTATTTCACTTATTATGCCTCATTAAGCGGAGAAGTTTAAGCTGATGTGAGTTTATGGTTTATTAACTTTTAGTTCGTTTTGCGATTAAACTTACAACTAAACGCACTTGATCTTAATCCTAATAACAATACTATAATACAATACAATAAGAATTAGAAATAAGACTTAATGTGTGTGTGTCCTGATACTTGACGTGTGTGAGTGTTTATGAGTGTGTTTTCGTTTTGCTTTGGTTTCCTCACTGTCATCGTGATAATCTTATCTGGAGCTGTCAGTCATTAGTCTTCTCCCGCTGTTTCCTGCTTTCTTCCATATGTTGGTGGTCAACACTTTTGCTGGAGTTGCGGTGATTCCGCCCTGAGGCGCCAATCATTTCCTGTGTTGACATTGAAACACTCCCAATGATCCGTTTCTCACTGTTACTCAGCACTGATTCTCATGAAACTTCAGAGAGTATTTCATCAAGGCTCCACAGAGACTTCTCCCTAGAAAAGCCTTCAGATTATCACCGTGCTGCTCCAAATGAGCTGCACTCTGACCTGCTGCTAGTGCAACGCCACAGCAGTGCATCTCTCCTGTAATCAATGAATCTGTGGGTTATTTCCTTGATCAGAAGTTTTCACCACTCCTCGAAGCGGTTTGTTTTATTCTCTGACACTAAATATAACGTACTATCAGATTAGCCGCCTGGTGTGATATAATAAGATGAAGCCTCGGCGGGGAGATTTGCATCGAAGCATAAATGAAACATACTGGGAACAATGATCAGCATACAACAATAGGTACATGACGTACAGAGACCTCATTGTATCGCTGTGGATCGTGGACATACTGGGCAGGTGAACTGAACTAGGCTGGATGAATCTGACCTGCTACCCATCAGAGTTGACTGATGGACTGCTAAAGGCTGCTGTGTGTTCTGGGGTTTTGCAGAATGATGCTGCAGCACCCGGGTCCCTCGCTGGCCGACCTCAGCTGCTCCGCCCTGGTTCCCTGCCTGTCTCCTCCGGGCTCGCTCACCCTGGACGACTTCACCAACTTCACCCCCATCGTGAAGGAGGAGCTGCGTCTGGCCATCCAGAGCAAGCGTCTGTCCAACGGCCTCAGCGCAGACATCGCCTCGGACGGCGGCAGCTCCGCCTCCGACCTGCTGTCCGAGCCCCTGGCCTGCGGCTCCGGGACCAAGAGAGAGGTGAGGAGGAGGAGGAGGAGGAGGAGGAGGAACATCTCATCTTCCCCGAGTCTGTGATCATTCAAGCAGGTTGTGTCGGTGTCAAAATGTTGAGCGTTTGTCCCTGGTTTTTCAGATGAGTCCCCAGGAGAACGAGAGGAGGAAGAGGAGGAGGGAGAGGAACAAAATAGCTGCTGCCAAGTGTCGTAACAAGAAGAAGGAGAAGACAGAGGGTCTGCAGAAGGTAGAGCTCAGCTTCTACTCTACTCTACTCTACTTGAGAATTCACAGAATTTTAGCAGTAAAACATTGTCTTCACATGCTTCAATCAATGAATGTGAAATTATTAAATATAGTTGTCAGTTACTTTATTAGTCGATTAATCAGTTGTTGCAGCTCTATTTAAACCATATTAAACTCATCTTCTCTTTAGATTTAGAGCTGATCTGTAGCAACTCTTTAATCACCATAAATGAACAAACAGATCCCAACAGTCCATGCAGGATCTACCGTAGATAGGTAGACAGGACAGAGTGGGGCCGTGGTTACTTCTATGGGACAGTGTGTTAGGCAGAATCAAAAATGATTTCATTGTGAAATCACAGAGTTCAGCTTGTGGCAGTCTTTAGAGGAAGAGGCTCGTCTAACAGACTGACTCCTCCTCTCCCGCAGGAGTCAGAGAAGCTGGAGAACGTGAACGCGGAGCTGAAGGCTCAGATCGAGGAGCTGAAGCAGCAGAAGCAGCAGCTGGTCTACATGCTCAACCTGCACCGGCCCACCTGCATCGTCCGGGCCCAGAACGGCCAGACGCCCGAGGACGAGAGGAACCTCTTCATCCAGCACATCAAGGAGAGCACCCTGCAGCTGCACAACCTCACCTCCTCCTCCTCCACCTCCTCCTCCTCCTCTTTGTGCTCCTCCACGGTGGCTCCACTGGATGCAGGATTCCTCACTCTTGACCACCTGCACCGCCCGGGCCACCTATGAGCCCCCAGGGTTTGTTTTCCCTGTTTTGTTTCTGAGACTTTTGCGCCTCCTCCATCTGAGCGTGAGGAAGGTGGAGGTGCTACGCAGACCTGAGAATGACAGTGACGCCACCTGCAGGCATCTCCGCAATCTCAAGTGTAAAAAACAAAAAGCTGCTAGAGAGGAGGAGAGGCTCCGCCCACTCCCGAGCCCTGACCGGGACGTGACACGTCATGGACATCACATCGACACACAACGTATGTTTTTGTTTTACTTCCAGCATCAAAGACAGTCAGAGCCAAGGACACATGCTGAAAGCACTGAAGGACAAAACACAAGCAGCCACTGTTGTTTTATCGACGGGTGTTATACCAGTTTGCATTTCATTTCTTTGTTTCAAACCAAAGTTTGTTTTCGATGCCGGTGTGTGTGTTCTTAGGGATGCGAGTGTCCGAGCTGCAAGTCACGGACTTAAAAACAGATGTTGTTTGTTCTTGGTGTATGGAAACTGCATATTTATGAAGTAACTACTGTTTGGCCCTGCGAGGCCATGAGCGCTGTGTGCTGGTCAGAGCGATGAAGCTGCTGCTGCTGCTGCTACTAACCACTCAGGAGCTGTCGCACCTTCAGCCAGGAGAACACGAGCAGAGGCCAGACGGAAATGAACTTTGCAGGCAGAGTTTCAAATTCTGCACTAAATGGAGGAAAAAACAGCAAAAATAAATACGACGTAATCCTGTATGCAGACGATGCTTACTGTTTCACTGTCGAGCAAAACTGTCCCAAAGAATGGAAACTGTATATAATTTCACAAGTACACTTTATTTATCACTGCGTTCCCTCTTAAACCAGAACTAGTGTCGCTTTGTCGAATCTTCTGAGACGATGAAGACTGTTTGTTGTTGTTTTTATTGACCTGAAGTCTTGTATACTGTGTTGCCTGTGCGCTAGCTCTGCTCTGCTGTATGTAAACACCAGATGCCTCCAGGAAACAGCAACAAAAAAGATTGTTATTTTTTAAAGCGTATTTTGTCAATAAGTCTTTGGTTTGGGAGTTGTGTCCACTAGATATCGTTAGCTAGGTATCAGAAGTGTTGCACCAGCTTTCAGAGGCTCCTCACGGCTCTGAGGTCTGGGAGAGCGTGTGACGCTGTTCTGTACGTCCTGAGCTTCACTGCCAAACATCTCCTTCCCATTCGCTCCCAGCTGAGAAACGTGTGGCACAACCCTAACAGAGAATCCAGAGAGGCGATACCGTAGAACCATAGAATCAAACCAGGACCTGCATTTCCAGCACCTGGGCTAGACGTCACAGTGAGTGAAGGGGACAGGAGATCAGGATGGGACTGAGCGAGACGCGGAGCAGCCGGGACGGCCGGGAAACATGCAGCGACACATCACGCATGAACAGGAAGGCCGCAGCTGCACGCGAGCCGAGATCACACGCTGAAAGGGATGCCGGCGTCTACGTGTGTGCACTGTGTGTGTGTGTGTGTGTGTGTGTGTGTGTGTGTGTGTGTGTGTGTGTGTGTGTGACTGTCTGATAGTTTGTGTGTTCTGTTGAGTCAGCGGCTTTGACAGACGTGTTCTTCCGTGTTTGTGATCTGTCCACTTTTGTTTTTGATACTTTGTTAATTAAAAATAAGTATTACAAACTAAACCGACACTGTGTCACTTATGTTTGATAGAAAAGGAACCACACACACACACACACACACACACACACACACACACACACACACACACACATCAGTTCCTTTTTACTCAACAGAATAAAGTTAAAAACGCATATACATTTACTATAACATTAACCCAGATAAAGAGGAAAAGAAAACTTTTCACATCCTCATTCAGGGAAACCTAAGCATAATGACTTCAGTTAAAGCTACAGATGGATGGATGGATGGATGGATGGATGGATGGATAGATAGACAGATAGATAGATAGATAGATAGATAGATAGATAGATAGATAGATGGATAGATGGATGGATGGATGGATGGATGGATGGATGGATGGATGGATGGATGGATGGATGGATGGATAGATAGATAGATAGATAGATAGATAGATAGATAGATAGATAGATAGGTACATGGAGTGGCACCAGGACTGTAAAGAAATAAAACGTTGAAACAAAGAGACAAATGTAACATCCACACAGCTAAAATAGGTTGAACAGGAGCTGTAAAACAGACTCCGACGTATTCTGATGAAAGAAAGATCAAAATCAAATAGATTTGGGAGAACATGTAAGATCTAGACTAAAGCCGTCCCAGAGGAACCTCCGCTGTCAGGGGAAGTTCATCAGACGGGTCAAAGCGACTCGTGAAAACCTGAAGCAACACAGACACGAGTTCACCAGCAAACGTCCTGCAGGTGAGCTCAGCTGTTTGTGCCGTAGGAGGGAGGGAGGAACAAGACCGGACAAGTCTCCTGGAGGGGGGGGGGGCGGGGGAGGGGGGGGGGGGGGGGGGGGGGGGGGGTTGTCCTCTCCAGCAGATATAGCTTACTGTTTGCTATCGGTGGAGATGAGCTGTGAAATATGTTCTGACAACAAGCACCTACACACACAACTACACACACAACTACACACCTACACACACAACTACACACACAACTACACACCTACACACACAACTACACACCTACACACACAACTACACATACAACTACACACCTACACATACAACTACACAACAGAACACAACACAACAACACAATATAGCACAACACAACACACACAACAACACAATATAACACAACACAACACACCTACACACACAACTACACACCTACACACACAACTACACAATAGAACACAACACAACAACACAATTTAACACAACACAACACACACAACAACACAATATAGCACAACACAACACACCTACACACACAACTACACACCTACACACACAACTACACAATAGAACACAACACAACAACACAATTTAACACAACACAGCACACACAACAACACAATATAACACAACACAACACACCTACACACACAACTACACACCTACACACACAACTACACAATAGAACACAACACAACAACACAATTTAACACAACACAACACACACAACAACACAATATAACACAACACAACACACCTACACACACAACTACACACCTACACACACAACTACACAATTTAACACAACACACACAACAACACAATATAACACAACACAACACACCTACACACACAACTACACACCTACACACACAACTACACAATATAACTCAACTCAACACAACACACCCACAGCAGGCGGCAGGTAGAGAGCTGTCACAACCACTTCTGTTCATCCTTTCCCGGTAAACACCTGTTCACACAGCCTGCTGATTGGCCTGAGGTGATAAGCCCCGCCCCCCTCCCTTCACCTCCACCTTATCTACTAGGTACAGTATCTGAGGTGGCCTGACCTTGTCCACTTGGTCGCCTCTCCCATCGTTATTGTTGTTCTGTCACTACTTTGTATTGCTGCTGGAGTCATTGTGTCAGCTCCGACACTCAAGTTTTTCTGATTCTGAGACACATTACTGATAGATTAGATGGTGACGTGCAGACATTAGCAACATGCTAATGTTTTATCTGGAGGTCCTGGAGGTCCTGGAGGTCCTGGAGGTCCTGGAGGTCCTGGAGGTCCTGGAGGTCCTGGAGGTCCTGGAGCTGAGGCCAGACATGCTAAATGAAACTCTCCAGATCACCTCAGGGTGAACGCAGTGGTTAGTGAGCGGGGCTGGTACAGTGGTTACAGCTGTTACAGCAACTTCATCACATAGTGATACAACAACAACACAGTTTATTACAACGTAATAAAAAAATGTGTGTGTGTGTGAACATGCGCACACACACACACGCAGTAACGAACAGATAAATGTCAGAATAGAAGCAACAGGAAGAGAGGAGCTGCAACTTTTCGTTCCAAGTCAGATTTCTGATTTGATGTTACTCTTTACTTCCTTTTTCTCTACAAAGAATCGTTATCGTTTCAGTGTCGCATCAGTTACAGTTACAGATTGGAGAAAAACTCCACAGTGTTGCCACAACTAACCCCTGGATCTCTGATTTGCTCCAGATTGAACTTGTATCGATACGTGTTTATCTCTTTATTTCAGCCTGAACAACGACCGGAGCTCGTTTCGCTTTCTGCTCCAACCAAGCGGAAGCAGAAACGAGAAGTTGAGCGGTTTCGACACACTCCCTCAGCTACAGTACGGTTTATTCTGGGCTTTATTACCCGGTAGGTGGTGACGGAGGTCAGGTCAAGTCGCCCGGACAGGAAGTGATCACGGTTTCGACCTCTAACGTCCAATCACATCGATTTCTGGAACTTTCTAAAGCGCTGAACCCTGGAATGTTATCTTCTGTGGTTTGTATAGTCCAGAAGTGCTCTCTGGGTGCTGGTCAATACCCGGCCAAAGAACACACACACACACACACACACACACACACACACACACACACACACAGGAGGGGGTGGAAAGGAAAGGGAAGATGCTTTGTCATTCTCTCGATCGAGAGGGAAACTGATGCAACTCGGTCACAAGCCAGCGCAAGGTGACTGATGCAACGTCTGTGTCATAATCTGAACTGCAACGTCCTGTGTGCTCAGGTCAAAGGTCACACACACACACACACACACATTTGGATGCTGTGTACTGGCTACAGCTGCTGCCTTTGTGTCTGTGTGTGAAGCACAACAACCAAAACGTTCTGACTGTTGCTTCTGTGAGTGTGATTGTGTTTCTCGCCGTCGACAGTTGTTGAAAGTTTAGAACTGACGAGTCTCAGAAACGAGGAATCACCCGAGGGACAAACTTTCACTGAACGTTTCACAATAAACGATTAAACATTCGTTTCAGTAGAAACGAATGTTTTTCCTCCAGCTGTGAACCAAACGCAGAACTGCTCACACATTAGCTTCATTCTAACTTTCATTTTGTGAAAAGTGCTGCAAAGATGCATCATTTTCATCACATCCCAGAATTCTTTCATTCTTTCCTTGAACCATCTCAGGTGGAGTTCAGACAGTCAGGTTTACTCCCCTCCCTGGCCTTCCAGCTCCTCCTCCAGCTGGTGGATTGAGCGGAGGCTGATCCAGTGAGTGTGATGTCACTCATTCATGCTCCTGTCAGGGCACGACACGGTGGCTGGTGAGTAGCACTGTCGCTCCCTGGTTCGACTCCCAGGTCAGACTCCTCCTCGTTCTTTCTTGCTGTGAGGACTGAGCAGCCTCTCCCCGGGCCTGTTCCTCCTTCAAGCCATGAGCCCGTGTGAGGAGGAGGCGAGGAGGAGGTCGGCCTCAGCAGAAACGGCTCTGAGCCGAGCGGGTGATGAACGGATGTTTCTTGGACAAAAGACTCCGAGTCCGAGGAATCAGGAAGTTGTTTGCGACACGGCGGTTTCAATATGGGATCAGGATGTGTTTCAACATACGGAGCGTTTCCACTGAATGCGTAGGCGAACAAACCTTTCAAGAACTTTGGCGTAACGAAGTCCGAGGACGGCGACTGCTCATGTGTGAGGACACACCTCAGAAGAGGAAGGAAAAGAAATCGAAACCTGCGGCTGAGATTCACGCTCTGGTTGGTCAGTTTTTACATGAAATGAGTCAAAGACGTTCTGGGAAGCCTGGGTGACGTTTGCTGGAGGTAATCCTGGAACTCCGGGCTCTGCTGGACTGACATTTCAAAAGCTGCGCGAGTTTCGAGTGAAGACACTGAAAAAACACGTGGTGATTCACACAAATGAACAAACTACGTGGACATGAAAATACACACGTCCAAATACCTACATAAATAACTTTAAATAGCTTTACACACACACAAACAGAACACACACACGCACACACACAAACAGAACACGCACACGCACAGAGACACACACACACACACACACACACACACACACACACACACACAAATCAAAAAAAAGAAAAAGTGAAAATAATAATCATTGAGATCAGGCTTTAATCTCCTAAGGTGATTAAAGCCTGACATCACTCCTCACATCCTGCTCCTCCTCCTGTTCTCCTCCTGTTCTCCTCCTGGTCTCCTCATGGTCAGAACATACACTTCTCCTCCTCCTTCTCCTTCTTCCTCATTGTGAAATATTCCACATGTCTCAGCCTGATTGATGGTTTTTCTAAATAACTACCTGATCAGTCGAAGCTCATGAATGGGAAATCATCAGAAATCACCATGTTTATCAGAGTCTCGTCGAGCTCAGTCCAGACCGAGCAGCCGTCTGCTGCCAGGAGTCGTTGGTACCTGGGAAATTACCAAGAACCTCGGCACGACTTCCCCAGAGCTCTGCCTGTGTCTCCACGTGGGCGAGGCTGTGTACAGCTGGTGCAAAGGTGGATATCCAGGCGTGTCCAGGTGTGCAGGTCGCTGTTTGCCAGGGATCCTGTGTGTGTGTGTGTGTGTGTGTGTGTGTGTTCCTCAGAACTGCTGCTGACCTGTAGAAGCAGGTCTGGGCTCTGATGAGGTGTCAACCAAACAATACGCTAATGGTTATTCCCAAAAACTCATTCTACAAACCTGTCCTCTAATGATGACGAGGACAGGGACGGGAGGACAGAGACTTCCCAGCTTTTTGTTTTTCTCGCGTCTTTCCCTGCAGGTTGTCGAGGTGTTTCTGTCGACTCAGACTTTGGTTTCACACTTTGGTGTTTAGCTTCAGCCTGAACGTTTCATTCACCTCAGCGCGGAGGAGGAAGGAGAAGCGAAAAAGGAAGCGGGCGCAGGTGGAGCGTGGCTGTGGCGGTGGAGGGCGGGGTCAGGGGAGCCCCGCCCACCCGCCCGGCCGGACCGCAGCGCTCTGCTCAGGTGGCTGACAGAGTTCATGGAACCGCAGCCGCTTCTGTCAACCGGACAAATCCAGATTTTCCCCTTTTCTTCTTTATTGTTTTGCAAGACAGTGAGTGATGGACATGTGCTGAACATATCAGTGCAATGACAGGAAACTCATGACACAGTGGAAGCTTTCTGCACTTTTCATACATCACTCACCCCAAACCAGCGGAAACACCTCCGCTCGCTGTGGTTTCCACTGTACAAAGTCATAAAACTGATCATGTAGACGGTCTGTGATGTAACACAGCTGATGGTGCCTCACTACTGCTCCAGATGTTTAAGGATGATGCAATACACATATATGGATATACCTTTTATTCCCTTTATATTTACACATTTACTGTATCTATTTTATAAGTTTATTCATTTTTATCACATTTAGTAGTGACTCGAGTCAGAGAAGAAGCAGTTATTCAATTCAGTTTTATCTTTATTTCAACAGTTGAAAACATGACTTTATTCTACCACGATGTCCTAGTCACAAAGGGAACAAGAAGCATTTATACAAATAAAATCATTCAAAAACAGATGTGTTAACTGAGGGAACGAAACTGAACTTCCACAATGTGTAAATTCACATAAAATAATTCAGCAAGACAGAACAAGATACTAAGTCCTTTATGAATAATGTAGAGTAATGATATTATTACATTTTAATAGTATATACTATATATAAGCATATAAAAGATTTGATGGTACTAGTACACAGCAAAGACTACATTGTTTCTACTGAAGCTTAAACAGTTGTTAGAATATCTCAGTTAATACTCCAAACTACACAGATGTTCATGAGAGGTATGAGACTGAAGTGATTGAAAGAGTTGACTTTAACATCCTGTCAAAGTCGATGCCACAAATAACCGATAAATAAAACCAGCTGCTCCTCGACCAGCAGGGGGCGCTCGACCCCGAGCCATAGCCGCGCAGAGGGCGTCCTCTGGCGGCGGGCGGCTGTACTACAGGACGGGGGAAGCCGGTCCAGATGTGGCGGAGGCCGCTATGCAGCTGTGCAGGATGAGGCAGAAGGGCTCGTGGGCGCTGAGAGCCTCGCTGAGCAGCCGCTGCTCCTCAGACAGACAGTCCACCTGGAGACAGGCACAGAGACACAGACAGGTCCAGTCTGACACCTGCTGCCTGCCAGTTCAGACTGAGGGACGAGGATATGCAACTGAGAAGCTTTGGAGGATGCAACAAGCACGGGAATGGGGATGTTTGGATGAGGCAGGCGACTGAAACACCTGGAGGATTGTGAGGGAGTTTTATCGGATACTTTGGATAATTCATATAGTTATTATAGAATAGTTACTGTGTAATGAGGCTTCTATGCAAACTACTTTTATTTGATTCTATCTGAGCATCACTGTGGCTCCTCCCTCCAACCCCACAGGTAACCAGTGGTGAAGACCATGTGAAGAACATGTGGAGAACATGTGGAGAGCATGTGGAGAGCATGTGGAGAACATGGGGAGAACATGGGGAGAACATGTGGAGAACATGTGGAGAGCATGTGGAGAGCATGTGGAGAACATGTGGAGAACATGGGGAGAACATGTGAAGAACATGTGGAGAACATGTGGAGAGCATGTGGAGAGCATGTGGAGAACATGGGGAGAACATGGGGAGAACATGGGGAGAACATGTGGAGAGCATGTGGAGAGCATGTGGAGAACATGTGGAGAACATGGGGAGAACATGGGGAGAACATGGGGAGAACATGTGGAGAGCATGTGGAGAACATGTGGAGAGCATGTGGAGAGCATGTGGAGAACATGTGGAGAGCATGTGGAGAGCATGTGGAGAGCATGTGGAGAACATGTGGAGAACATGTGGAGAGCATGTGGAGAACATGTGGAGAGCATGTGGAGAACATGTGGAGAGCATGTGGAGAACATGTGGAGAACATGTGGAGAGCATGTGGAGAACATGTGGAGAACATGTGGAGAACATGTGGAGAACATGGGGAGAACATGGGGAGAACATGGGGAGAACATGGGGAGAACATGTGGAGAGCATGTGGAGAGCATGTGGAGAACATGTGGAGAGCATGTGGAGAACATGTGGAGAGCATGTGGAGAGCATGTGGAGAGCATGTGGAGAGCATGTGGAGAACATGTGGAGAACATGTGGAGAGCATGTGGAGAACACGTCAACACGGTACTGCACCTCTCTCTTCAGCTTTCTGTTCCTCTGCTCCAACAGCTCGCAGGCCTGAGAGAGGAAATGCATCAACCAGGTGACTTTCCATCAGTGTGAAAATAATCTTCATGGACGAGGGAAACACACACACACACACACACAGACACACACACACACACACACACACACACACACAGACACACGCACACACACACACACACACTGACCTGATGCAGCAGGTCGGCTCTCTGCGTTTGCCTCTTTCGACTTCTCTGAGCTGCAACTCTGTTCTTCTCTCTCCTCTTCAACCTCCTGCATCCATCACCTGAGCCCTGACACACACACACACACACACACACACACACACACACACACACACACACACACACACACACACACACACAAAATCAGGTGTTGGATGCAATGAGCTACAAAGAATAAATTCAAAAACAAACAAAATCAAAAACAACAAATCAACTTAAGCTGAGTTCCTTCACTTTATATATCTAAAGTACATTTAAGAGCAAGAACTTGCTTTTATTGGAGAATGTTTTTAAAGTTATAGGTATTTTTTTATTAAGGGTTGTTTTAGTCTCCTACGTAGTTAATCTCACATTCGGTTCAATGAATTCAGTTTCATAGTCTGAGTTTTTTTGTGTTTCTCCAAAGCCTGATTTACAACTGATTTACAACACTGAATCTGAGTCTGCCTACACACAGTACTTCATCCCTCCCTCTCTCTCGCTCTCTCTCTCTCTCAGCCTGACCTCTGACCTCTGACCTCTGACCTGTGTCAGGGCACCAGCAGACAGCAGCAGGTAAACCTGTGAAGTGTGTGATGTGTTCTCACCTCAGATCCATCGCTGCTCCTCTGTTGTGCAGATTCACACTCTGACATCACCCACACACACACACACACACACACACGCACACACACGTTCCAAAATGTGAAATCCAGAGACAGGCCACAGAGAGCCAGCGCTCGGCCAGCCAGCGGGGGAACAGACTGTTGTGGAGTGGTGTCGCTGGAGTTCCAACCAGGCACCAAGCAGAAGCTGCTTCCGCTTTCACTTCCTCTTTCTCTTCAGCTTTCTCTTCTTTTCTTTCAATTTCGCTGCCGTTTTAGCAGAAGAAGCAGCGAGCTCGCTTCAAGTAAATCATATGAAGGAAGCGGAGCTACGCCACTCAGTGGAGGAGGAGAATGTGTTGAACCCAACACGGATGGATGCTGTGGGGGGAGCATCCATCCGTCCTGCTGTCTGGCTCCACAGCAGGACGGATGGATGCTGTGGGGGGAGCATCCATCCGTCCTGCTGTCTGGCTCCACAGCAGGACGGATGGATGCTGGCACCCTGTCCAGGAGACAGCCAGCAGGACGGATGGATCACCTGCAGTTTTTCTACCAATACATGGAACCTATGAACCTCTCTTCTAAGACTCATTGTTGGAGGTAAATGTGTGTTGTTTATAAAATGTCACCCTTTACAACCAGTTCTTACAGATGTTGTAGTCGATGTACACTGAAGCACGTTTTTCTTAACACTAAATGGAAGTAACGTCTTTTGACTGTCATTGGGTTTTTATTCTAGTTCCTTAAATTCTAATTAGAGTTTAACTGCTGCCTCCTCTTTGATTCAAGAGTTTTTCTCAGTGAAATACTGATGGTTTTTTGTCCGACCGTCCTAGAGTCCACAGCTAGAAACAGTCCCTGCCAAAGGAAGCGGTTCCTCTTTGTTGAGCGTCATGTTTAGCCAGAACCATCCTGAAATAGACGAAACGCACCTTACCCTCACCCCACACAGGAAGGATGCAAACCAACCAAAACAAAAACCACGTCATTCTGAACTGCTCTGACCTCCCACTGCCCCGTGTTCAACTAATGCAGACTCAGCTAATGTTATGAATATGTTTTCTGACAGGTCAGTTCCCTGATGGCCTCTGGTTGACAGCTGATTCAGAGAGGATCTTCTTTTCCCCAGCAGAGGGAGGAGAGATAGCAAGGAGCAGCCTGTTTTCTGAGGGAATAAAGGAATACCGTTCACTTCTCCAGGCTCTGAGCTGCTCAGAGTGAAGCCTCCATCATGACAAATAGACTGTGAGGTGTTTCTGAGGAAACCGGAGCCCCATAGCTTCAATGTAAACACCAGAGAACAAGCATGAATACAACAGCTAATGTTATAAAATGAACAAACCTCCAGAGTCTGAGTATTTCTCTTAAACATTTCTTTATCTTTTTTCTACAAAATAACTGAAAACAAAAAGTCCATGTTGTCCTGGTTCTCCTCATCGCTTCTCGTCAGCTTTCCTGCTGAGCGGCACGTATCCGTCTGCCGCAGCGGCCTCCTCTACGGCTCTCCTGATTGGCTGCCTGCTGCGGGTGGCTCCAGCGCCCGGGGGCCAGGGGCCGTCTGATTGGCTGTCGCTGGCGAACACCTCTCTGTGGATCTCCAGAGACGCCTGACTCGGCTTCATGTTGAGGACCTCACAGAGGCCTTCAGCCTGCTGCTTCAGAGTGTTGATGGACTGGAGAGGAAAGGAAAGGCTGCATCAGCCTCTGTGTAAGAAGGTGTGTGTGTGTGTGTGTGTGTGTGTGTGTGTGTGTGTACCTTTATGACCTGGATGGCCTGCTTCATCATCCCCGGAGCTGCTCCTGACAAATCGTTCATGATGCTCTCTGGTGAGGAAACACAAACAAACGGTTTCTGAATAACTCTGAAACCACCTCACAGGATTTGACAGTGAGACGAACAAACACTTTTCATCCTTTGGCATTTTTCAGGTCTATCAGGGAAACTCATCAGTTGATGTCTCATGTGCTGTTTTCTTCATTAACGCTGCTGATTTTCCATCCCAGTTAACTCCACGTGGACATGAACGATGTTAGGTCACTTTGGCTGAGAGAGCGATAACACACAAGGTCATTACAGGACGTTTTTATGTGCATTTAGGGTTTTTACATGTTAAACTACTGGTTGGTCAGACTCAGTTTGTTCCTCTTTGATTGAAATTCTCTTAGTTCAACAACAATCATTTCAATATCTCTCTCAATCCAGAATGAATTTAGGTGAGGAGTCCAGCAGCATCCATGGAGCAAATACAGAGTCAAATGCAAAGTGTGTGTGTGTGTGTGTGTGTGTGTGTGTGTGTGTGTGTGTGTGTGTGTGTGTGTGTGTGTGTGTGTGTGTGTGTGTGTGTGTGTGTGTGTGTGTGTGTGTGTGTGTGATACGAGGCAACAACCTTGATCAGGATCTCGGACCAGCTCCTCAGCTTTGACAGCGTTTTCGTACAGATCCTGGATGGACAAACAGCAGGAAAGCTCAGCTCTCCATCAGCTTGGACTGCAGCTCAATCAGTGGCTGATCGACCTCGTTAAACTAGCTGCTGTTTACCAAAAAGTCACATGATCAATCATGTGAGGGCAAGGTGAGCCAGCCAATCATAGTAAAGCCCACATGTGGTTGCCAGATAAACATGAGGCTGTCGAGCCACTGTAGCACGCACCAGGAGTTTACGCTCTGCTTTGAGGGAGTGGACCACATGAGGCAGGATCTTCTTCGGGTAGACGCGGCGCCTCCTGGTGGTCTCCACGATGGTGTCGTCCAGCAGGCTGTCCAGGTCCACGTCCTCTGTGAGCACGACACAAACAGACGGGAGGAAGTTAGAGCTGTGCGGACAGAGAGGAGCCCGTGCACGGACGTGGCGGCGTGGTGATGAATCACCTTCCACGTCTGGAGCCTCGCTCCACGGCTGCCCGTTCACCAGGACGTTGAGCTGCACGCCAGCCTTGAAGTTCTGCAGATGGAAACTATCATTAGTATCAAATGCATCATTAAAACTTATTTTATTACTGATTAGCATCTGGTTATTTTAGTGATGACCCAGTTGGTATAAAATGTCACAAAGCAGCAACACAGATAGGACAGATTGAGTCAGTTTGATTTGCTGCCACAAAATAAACCTTTACTTCTCCCACGGTGAGAAAAGTTACATGCACACAGATACAACATACACACAGATATAACCATGTCCTGCCATCAACTGCTTCCTGGTCATGAGACAACCATGACCTGGACACTTCCCAACCAGCTGAGCAGCGCAGACACCCAGTCCAGCTCTGAAAGCCTTTGAAGGCCATGCAGCTGTGTTCTACAAGGAGCTCCTCACCTTCATCTCTGACCTGGAGGAGAAACCTCATTTCAAGACCTCAACACTTCCACTGGAAGCCACCCTGGATCCCGCTCCAGTCTGCTCCCTTCCTCGTTGTATAAAGCGCTGTGGTTTCGTAGCTGCTTGGATGATGTGGTGCGTGGACCTGACCCACTAATAATTCATAATTTAATTATTATTAATATTACGTAACTAGATCATTAATGCTACTGTCCTACATTTACACACTGACCACCCGTGGCAGTTTCTCCTCGCCACTGTGTCTTCTCCTCTGCAGCTTGTGGGGTTTGATTTCATCGTGCTCGGCTTCGTCTGTGCTGTTTGCTCATGGGAAAGTGTTTTGAGATGACACGGTTATGAACTGGTTTTCCTCTGTGAACCACCGGTTGGAGCTGGTCCAGAAACTGAGAGCTTCTCCTGAGCTCAGTCTACACATAATATCAGAACCGGACTTGATTATACGTCTAAAAACGTTTCAGTCTGCTAGTCAGGCGCCCTGACAGGCTCATGGCCAGGCTTGTTCCGTCCTCCCAGCCACATACCTCCTGCAGCTCCAGCAGTAAAACCCGCCTGGTCTCCGCCGCCAGCTCCGTCTGTCCGTCCAGAACCTTCTCCAGAAGCTGTCCGTACTTCTCCAGCTGCTCCAGCACCTCGGTCCTGGACGCTACCTGGACCCGGAGGTCCTGAGCGGCCTCAGCACCGGGCTCTGGCTCTCCCCTCCTCTCACCCACCGCCGCCATCTTTACCGCCAACTCTTGTTTACAAACGAGATGCTGGACTTCCGGCGGTGCCACCGCCACATCCGTTCCTCCGCAGACACAGAGGGTCCACAGAATGGTTCCGACAACAACGTTGTGTTCCGAGAAACCAGAGAAATATCATCCCTGCTAAGTCTGACTTTTAACGGAGTTTGACTGTCACTGTCACCTGTGTTCTCAGAGGAGCCAACAACCCATGTGTTGTGTGTTACATGTAATCAACTACTGTGAATTACTCTAACACAGGCATAGGCATGTGTGTATGCGTTAAACTCTTTAATCCGGCCCGCCGAATTTAAAAAAAAATGAAGAAATCATCTGTTTCAATGTTTTGGTTTCCGTGCACTTCCCACTTTTTCCTAAAGGTGGCGCACTACACGCATTGACCTTTGTTGAGGTCCGCGCATCGGGCCCATGAGGGAGCCTCTCTTTTGATGATGAAAAACCTGACGGTACATAACGTTTAGTGCTTTACAATTGCATATACGTTTTCTGTGTTTTAAGAGTCATTTCAAGCTAAATACTGTGGAACCTGACAGGTTGTTTCTCTTTCTCTTTGAACAAAAGATGTTCAGGAATGTGGTGATGGTAAAAACCTGAAGGATAGCAGAACTTTTAGTGTTTTGTTTCATTTGTTTCATGAACACTGCAATAATTAGAAATAATCAGAAATAACACAGCTGCTCTACTGACAGAGACTGATAGACAATTCTATTTATTTCAAGTGAAATAATGTTTCAAGTGAAACAGGGAGAAAACATTTACTTTAAAGGGATGTGTCTTGTAAGTGTAAGGTAATGATATTTTTATTGACAGGAAATGAGTCATTTTGACAAGAAAACATTTTTTGACTTCCTATGGTGAGGTTGTTGTTGTTCTTGATCCAGTCATCACTGTCAGACTGACCGGCCTGCCTCTGCCTCTGTCTCTGCTATTCAGAGCATCAGCATCCTTCCTCTTCCTCCTCTACATATTTACATCTCATACTCCAGAGTCTAAGCACATTACAGCGTGTGTCTCCTCAAACTGTGGTGTGCTGTGTGGTCTCACCGTGTCTTGACAGGCGTCTGGAGGAGACTGGTTTAACCTCTGTCCCTGGACAAACACAGTGGTCACACTATCAACACATTTAAACCAGAGTTTGAGCTTTTATACCTGCAACTGTGGAATGACCTCACACTACAGGTTTCAATGCAGGTTCCCATTAAAGTCTCAGACCATACACTCATTCCTTCAATCTCAGTAAACATGACTTTCTTCAGAGTGAACTCACAGTGTTTCCATCAGTCTGAGTTTTGTTTCCTGAAAAGACAAAAGAGTTTATATGAACTTCCACAGTCAAAGTGCTCCAGAGCCTGGGAGAAGACATGCATGTCCTCATATGTTGCTGTGTCAGTTTCTGCTTTAATGACATCTTCATGACTGGTTCCTAGAGTAAAGAATAAACTCAGGAGCTGCTTCCTTCTAGTGCTGCATGGGAGATAAAAGCATCCAGCCATGCATGTCTCCTCCCTGTTCAGTCCAGCTGGTTCTGTCTTGATAAAGTGTCTCCAGTGAATGTTCTCACCTTTTGCTCTCCTCCACCTGACCACACTCACGATGATTATTAGCAGTGTGACTGAACCTGAGGCTGTGACGATGTAAATCCACCAATCTGTAAAACATGAACAGCATTTCAGAGGAAACTTCTGAATGAAGCTCACTGAGAGGAAAGACTGACTCACATCTCCAGATACAGACGTACAAACGAGATATGAGATATTTTGACTAGAAAACATTCTTGATGTGAGTTTAGCTTTTGCAGTGTGATGCATTATTTAACATTTGAAGAAACCTGCACATGACTGCTCTGAATGGACTTCCAATTCACACCATCTGCTTCATTTTGTGAAGGAGCTGGGATGTATTCTTCACCTATACAGCCAGTCCTACCGGGAACCCTGAAAGGAAATTCAGTGCAGTGGTCCCAGCCTGAGGCTGCAGCACTATGTCATGAACAGAACGATTTTTGATAATACATTTTAACTGATTTCCTCATGATTTGTTACCTGAGAGAAGAAGAGAGGCCAGTTTAATTTCTGTTTTTGATGAAGATGATGATGAAGGAATGACAAGAACCAGATAGAATGACAGTGTAAGCTGAATTTTATTGACATATTCTGTGGGTAATGAACATAAAACAGTGAGTGTCTCTGATGGGACAGATCATCCACTGCACACAAACACAAAGTCACACAACAGACATGAGCAGAGCCGACAACGATGCTAATGCTGCTAAAAGTTCACAAACATTTCAGAGCAAACGATCTCAGACTTCACCACTCTCCTCAGCCTGAGGGGCTTGAACTGAGCGTGGCTCCTCCAGAGAGTGGAGGCCCATGTTGGAGAGCAGTGGAGAGGTACAGAGGCCGAGGAGTCTCAGAAGTTCTCATAAGTTACTGTAGCATCACCTTCATCTTCATCATTATTCTGCTGTCAGACACAACACACACACACACACTGTGACACACTTTAACTGGCAGCTTTCACATCACTGACACATTCAAAACCAGCAGCTACAAAACAACCTGACGGTCCCTGAACGCACCATCAGTTACTTCTACTTGTAGGAGAATCAGCCCCAAAGGTTCCCAAACTCCCAGATGTTCCTCCAGGCTAAACTCTGATGTAGTCAGTGGAACCTGAAGGCACCATCAGCTGCTGTCTGATGGCATCTTTACCTGACTGTCTGCTGCTCCTGAACGCATCACTGCTCTGTGTCCTAGTGGTTGTAAAGCCTGCACAGACACACACAGTGAGACATGGACAGTGAGCTCCAGGAACATGAACAGCTCCACCAGCAGCTTCTCATCACTCCTTTATTCTCCACTCACAGTGTTGTCCTCCGCTGCTCTCTGCCTCCCTGGAAAATAAAGCACAGAGCAACATTTCAGCTCCAAACGTAGCTTTGACTTGGTCCCTGTGAACAAAGGTTGGCCTGAAGTTTCTCACCTGCAGCTCTGAAGAGGAGAACAGTGATCACAGTGATGAGGAGCAGCTCAGCCACACGCATCACCAGCATCACCAAGTCAACAGCAGAACAGCCTGGACCACCTGGAGCAGCTGTGGAGCAGCAGGTGTGTTTGCTGCTAGTTAGCAATGTTAGCATTGTGAGGCTCTACTTCGCTGTGGCTTTATATTATGGCTTGAAAACATTTTCTACGTACTGTGAATGCTTCTAAACTCTGGAATCATCTGCATGTTATCGGTGTTGATAATAGATATTTGATCATTAGATAAGTTGTTGAAAGACAAAATAAGTTATGAGTCCGTACTTTTTGGTTCCTGATGATCAGCGATTGCAGAATTTGTTTCTGTTGTTGTTTTATCTTCATTCTCTGTTGTTTGTCTTGTTTCTGTGGTTGTTTCCTCACCTGGACAAACAAACAACAATCCACTGTGATCAGCCACATTAGTTCTATCTATCTATCTATCTATCTATCTATCTATCTATCTATCTATCTATCTATCTATCTATCTATCTATCTATCTATCTATCTATCTATCTATCTATCTATCTATCTATCTATCTATCTATCTATCTATCTATCTATCTATCTATCTATCTATCTATCTATCTATCTATCTATCTATCTATCTATCTATCTATCTATCTATCTATCTATCTATCTATCTCACCTGGTTTCTCCTCTAAGGACTGAGATCTGAGGTCAAACAGCTTCTCTTCTTTCGTGTAACGCTCAGTCACTCTACATGTGAACAACTCCAGACTCGTTGAATTCAGATCAGAGCTACGATACATCACAGTGTGTGAGCACTCAGACTGTGAGGTCTCCAGGGGTTTGAGGACTGTGTCCACATCTTGACCACCATACAGCCACTTCACTGTGTGCCGACACTGATCATATATCGACACAGAGCAGTTCAGCTTCAGTTTATCATCCTCCTCCTGTTCAGTCACTGGTGAGGATGGATGGAGAGTTGGTGAGAGAGAAACAGAGAGAACTTCATTAAAGTGTCAATAAAATGTTTCAGTGTATTGTTCTAACAAGACAGTTTGGACTGAGAACACTGTGATGTAAATACTCACCACTCACAACAGACAGATAGTTATCAGAGTAACGAGGTCCAGGTAAAGTGCACCTGTAGAAACCAGCATCCTGGTGTGAGACGTTCTCTATGGTCAGAGAACAGTTTTCTGTGAGTCTCAGTCTGTCTGCTTCAGCTCTGGATCCTTCAACAATCTGTCCATTATCAATCAGATTGATGTAGTTGCTGCTTGTTCCTGACTGTTTGAACACCCAGGTAGCTCTGCCACATGTGTCCTGCTCAGTTCTCACAATGACACAAGGCAAAGTGGCTTCACCTCCATCTCTGATCGTAAACCTGTTGACTGTTTGTCCAGTCACTGCAGCTGGAGAGAAAACCAGATGAGACATGATCATGGCTCCTGGTAGAAGCAGCTTACACTTCCAAATGTGTCTCATTTTAACATTTAACAAAACTCAAACCACAGACTCATCAGTGTCACTGCTACTAAAGTTCCTGTGTTGACATCATAAATTCAGATGAAGTTTAGTTTCCTACCTGGGAACCAGAGCAGCAGAAGCAGAAATAAAGACATTAGAATCCATCTGAACTCAGCCATGGAGCTTCTCCGTCTCTGTTTCTGTCTCTCCTCAGGACAAACTAACAACGTCTCTCGACTGGTTTCATTAGTTGTAAAAACTTCCTCCTGTCATCAGTGACGTGTCACTTCCTCCACCAGACCTTTTCAGCCTTGCTTGTTGTGAGTTGATGCATTTAGTCATTTGTGCACTCGTAGTAGGAGTTTATCATGAACAAATTTCAAATGATTTTGATGATTCTGATGCTGTTTTATAACATTATCATTTGTCCTGCCAGTCAAAATGAACTTATAAAAGCTGAATAGTCATTCTCTATTAAACTCATCATCCTCCTGTCATTGAGGTCAGGAGGTCCTCCTCCAGCTAAAAGAGCCTCTTCTCCTCTGTCACTAATGGAGAGCACATGGTGATCTCATCAGGCAAACCTGTCAGGATACAAATGGAGGATAAAATCAACCTCTAGTTGATGGAAACTTGATTTATTACAGTGCCTAAGAAAACAGAGGAAGAGTGTCAACGAAGACGTCAGAAACACTGAACAGTGTGAACACTGAAACAACAGTAAAAAGACACCAGTAGTGCAGGTTGTATAGTCAAACTGCAGCAGGAAGCTGCTTTCTTATATTTGTATTTCATTACTGAAACGTCAAAAATGTCCTTTAAGAGGCAGTCGTGACAGAATGGCTGTTGCTTTTACGTAGTAGTAGTAACTTAACCTACGACCCCTAGTGGACCAAAAGTGATTTACAACAGTGGTGAAGAGTTAAGCGAAACAGACAGGCCCACAGACAGAAATATCTGAAAACACAGAGGATCCTTATGTACTGGAACAGAATCATATGCACAGTCAGTATATGACAGAGGTACCAGCAAGTAGTGAGAGTAGAGTGCAAAAAATCATTACCACACATTCACATGATGCAATGCCTTTTGATGCAACACATTGAAAACCTCAAGTACACATTTCTGGCACGCCATGCCACGCAAATGTTCTAAGATTCTTCTGCTTTTCCACGTGTGAAGACGTTGGTCCTGCATTTGCAGAAACACTGTGATGACCCATGTTGCCCAGGCTGTGGGATGCAGAGATGAGAGTCATCGTTCTCTACCTGCCTGGCCTGTCTGGCTGCAGCTGCTATCACCACACATCCCCCCTCTGTCTCTGCTGTTCACAGCACCAACATCCTTCCTCTTACTCCTCCACATGAAAAGTAGGTTGACCATTACTGAAGTCATATTTGTACTTCATCACTTGAAGTGTCTGTTTATAGAGAAAGGACTGAGTCACAGTAACTTCTTAGCCATTTCAGCTATAGACATTACTTCACATTTGTTGGATCTTTTTTGCAGCTGCTCTCAGCTGGAGCTCCTCGTGTTTATTGTTCAGGATGTTACCTTTAAATCCTGTTCTCACAGGTATCCACGTCTGGAGGCCTGGGCCTACATCTGGGGCCCCGGGCCGCCCGGCCTGGAGCCACCAGAGCTCACAGCTCTGATTATTTAGCTTCAGTCGTTCTGAACAGACGAGCTGAGAAACTGGAGCCGGGCTGCTCAGCGGAGAGGACGGAAAGTGAAGGCGTCATTGTCCAGAACCGAGGGAGGGAGACGGGGAGGGAGGGAGTGTTTCTGAGGCCTGCTGAGGAGATGAAGGCATGTTTGTTTTACTTTCCTCTCTTGATGTATATGTTGAAGATGCCTGGAGAAAGAGACTGAATACAAAACAAGCAGAGAGCTCTGCAAAGATGTTTTTTTCTTTTACATAACGATAAAACTCACACCTGGTATCAGAGATCGAGCCTGCTTACCCAACACTTCCTCTTATATCTCCTTCTCATCAGTCAGAACATCAGTTCAAGGGTAGAGTCTAGCTCTGATAAGCTGCAGGCAGAGCAGAGGCCGAGCTGATGACTCCCAGGGACAGCAGCAGCTCAAAACGTTTCATGGAGCATCAACTTCTCAAAGTGTAAAAGAAAAAAAATGTATGCATGCAACTGATTTTATTTTCTGTTGTAGACCGAGGTTGTTGTGCCCACAAATTTCCAGGTGGTGAGACCAATTAGTGTTATTATCATCGCATCATACCGTACCGTATCGTACTGTGTCGTGTCATGACATGTCCTATTGTGTTTTCTGCTGGGAGAAAAACTGAGATAAGTTGATTTAATTTCACTAAAATTTAGAGAAAAAGTGAAAAAACAACACTGTTCACACTGAAACAACAGCAAACTAATCAGCAGGTGATTCAGACTTGTCCATGAATTCACTTTTGTTTATTTTGGAAATTGACTTCAGAGTTATCAGAGATCAGTGAGAGATCAACATCTGTACCAGAGATCAGTGAGAGATCAACATCTGTACCGGAGGTCTGTGAGAGATCAACATCTGTCCCAGAGATCTGTGAGAGATCAACATCTGTACCAGAGATCAGTGAGAGATCAGCATCTGTACCAGAGATCTGTGAGAGATCAACATCTGTACCAGAGATCTGTGTCTGTCTCAGATTGTCTGTCAGCATTTTGTAGATCTGACTCTGATCCACAGGACCTGGAGGACCTGCACCTCTTGCAGCACAGAGGATGCATCGTCGCTGATGGAGTGGTAGACTGCACACACACACACACACACACACACACACGCACACACACACACACATGCACACACGCACACGCACACACGCACACACGCACACGCGCACACGCACACACGCGCACACGCACGCATGCACGCACGCAGGCACGCACGCACACACACAGGCAGCTCTCAGGCGACATGGGGCTGAAACAACAGTCCCACGCTCCTGTTCCCAGGCTGTTGAATCAGCCTGGACAAACAGCCTGCCACAGGGACGGGGCTGGGGCGGCTGGCTGGTGTGACGAGCAGATCAGTCTGACCCAGCAGCTGGACCTGCCTGTGTGGAGAGGTCACAGCTAGCAGATATTTAACGTCTTCCTCTTCTTTCCTCTCTCACACTCTTAGAATGAGGATCTGTTTGTTTTCTTTTTTTATTTACTGCAAGTTTTTATAAAGGATGATCCAGACTTTCCAGGCTCCTCATGCTGCGTCTCCTACGTAGACAGGCCAAGGTTACCATGGCCGGTTCCTCTTCTCCTTCCCATCGTCTGTCTGCAGGAACCAGCAGGTAGATGTGAGGGGCCCAACAAGGTCAGAACTCAGACCTTCAATGGACATGTGAGGTAGAACAGCACCGCTCAGACCATGGAGGCTCTCTGTGTCTTCATAGGTGTGACATACGGTTTATGATTATAGTGGACGAGGATCAACTTACACAAAGCTCATACAACATCATGCGAATGACCTTTGACCTTGACACTCTGGACACCTATCACTTCCTTAGGTCCTGAAAACATCAGGTGACTGTTGTAGTCACATACAACACATCGTCGCATGGGCTAAAAACACACTCAGCTGTTTGAACTCACAGCATCACCTTCTTTAATGAGTGGACAGAAGCAAGTGACATTATTATACATGATAGAAGCAGCTGAAGTGAAATGTATTGTCATCTGTCATATTTGTGAGGTAGAAGTTGTACTTGTGGTTGAAAACAGACACAGCTTGAGAAGTTAATACAAGTTTTTCTGGATTTGACAAAAACACAGTGAAGACACTCAACACAACAGAAAACCAGCACACACATTATTGTAAACATACAGAAATAAATAACAATAAAACAAGCACACATATGTGTGGTCTTTGCTACTTTGGTAACCTCGTCTGCTCAGAGAGACCGACTGATCCAGCAGATCCCACTGGATCACATCTGTCTGGAGTGCCCCCCCCCCCCCCCCCCCATGTCAGTGACAAACCTTCCAGTTTCACCTTCTGACACTGTGTGTGTGTGTGTGTGTGTGTGTTTTTCTGTTTTTGTTTGTTTTGTCGTCTGTTCTGAATCATTCCCTGTCTCTGGGGTGAGGAACGAGCCCAGCAGGTGAGCTGGAGACGCTCCAGGGTTCGGTTGGGGACGGAGCTTATAACACATTCACTTCAAATGAACCTAAAGTACACACAAGTTAAAGGCAGTGATGTCAACACCAGGTTGCTATGGTTTCTGTCTTTTGTCTTATATCCTGGATGAGATAAGAACTTATTACAAAAATTGAGTTAAAAGTTAAATCAATAGATGAATAAAAACGTCAGAGATGGAAACAACCAGGGAACAAATCAACCCTTGAATACTCGCTGTTGTTTTTGTGCTCACAGCTGAATGAACGATGGATGATGTTTAGTGCTGAATCCCCGTCTCCAGACATGCATACAACAGGTGTCTGAGCCTCGTCTACACCAGGTGGCATTTATCTGCAGAGAGAGAGAGAGAGAGAGAGAGAGGGCTCATGTCACAGCTCCAGATGCCAAGATATGTGACGCTGAAACATTCATCCAGTCACAGCTCAACATCCAGCCTGACCCGGGCGAACCTGTCTGTTCTGTCTCCCTTGTTGCTATCTGTAGGTCTCAGCACCAACATTAGAAAAAACCCTCAAATGACGCTTAAACATTCTAACTTGATATGAAAGTTTATTAGTCAAAGCCCATGAAACAAGAGGTCACATGACCAGTTCACTTTAGACCAGATGGTATAGAGTGGTACTGAAACCATCCTGAACCAGATTCAAAGATCTAAGAATATTCTGGACATCCATCTTCCTCAGAGTGGAGTAGCAGGACCAGATGTTACCAGAATGATGGGATGGAGCAGAAACAGACCTCCTAGCCAGAACTACAGCTCAGAACACCTTCAAACACCTAAAAAACACCTGCAAGTAGCAGCTGGACAGTCAACATTTGTAGAAACATCACTTTTATTAGCGGTGCAGCAAACACAGAGAAGCTGGGACGTTTACGAATGGATAATTCCTCCCCTGGTTTTAAAGAATATTTAATAGATTGTTGAATGTTATGATTGTCACACACACACACACACACACACACACACACACGCACACACACACACACACACACAGTATGGTAAGCGTGCAGGACTCACAGGCCTCCCGGTAGTGCCTCCTCTCTGGGAGCCGGGCTGGAGGCCGGGGCCCTGCCCTGTCGCTGGCCGGGGCCCCGCCCCTGGGGCCCCGCCCGGCGGTCAGAGCGCTGAGCAGCACCGGGCTGGTCCGCAGGTGACCCGGGTAGTGTCTCCGCTCGGTCCTGGTCCAGCACTGCCGGGGCTCCACCTCCACCTGGCACCAGGTCTCCCTGCGCAGGTTCAGCTCCTGGAGCTGCTCCTCACTCCCAGACATTGTGTGTGTGTGTGTGTGTGTGTGTGTGTGTGTGTGTGTGTGTGTTTGTCCCTCTTTATTGTGTCGTTCCGTGTGTTCTTCCTCTACTGTGTTTGTGTGTTACCATGGAGACCAGGCTGGTACCTGCCTGCCAAAGATCCTTTATGGCCAGGAAGATGAGCTACTCATCTTGGAGTTTAAAATGATCACATACATGGTCAACGGTCAATGTGTGGTTGTTATCTATGTTATCTATGTTATCGGTTTTCTAGTCTACGTGACCGCTCTACGCTTGCTCAGAGGTCAGCTGTGGACTGTGGAGACCTTCCCCTGGGCTGACCACCTCGGATGGACTGAGGAGCTGTCTTCATTTCATCTCTTCATTTCCTTCTTCATTTGTTTACAAATGTTCCCGCTTTCTTGTACCATACCTGCACCAGTAGATTTACACTCCACACAAACTTTGATGCTATATATATATATATATATATATATATATATATATATATGTTATCTCCAGTACCATCTATTGATGTTTAATGTAAGTCTATTTATTCATATTTAATGAATATATGTTGCTTTGAACCCGAGACCCTTGTTTGACTTCCTCTTTGACATCTTCAGTTGTATAACTATCTATCAATAAATCCATTTCTGACTTTGTTTGGAGAAAACAATTGGAATGTAAATAATAATGTTTATAGATAGTAATTGGGAGCAATGGATTAAGCCCCAACCCATGTTGTATTTGATGAATATGTGTGGTTGGTTTTGTCACAAAACAGTCCACTCGAAGGTCTGAGTAGACACAAACCCACCCAGATACCTGTGGGAGGAGAGAGGAGGAGCAGACAGGTTGTTAAAGGAGGACGAGCGCTCCAAGTGAAAGCAGTCACTCCTCAGACGTCACTTAAAGCGTTGAAGCAGAGGGAGGACAGCTGGAGCGTGGCAGCAGTGTGAGTGTCGATCCACCGTTGTTACTGTGCCTCCGTCAGAAATCTGCTCGTTGCTTGTAACTCAGAGAACTCACCTGACAGGTGCGGTGTCCTGCGTGCTACTGTCTCTTCCCTCGGTTCAGATTCTTGTGAAGATTCTAGTCTATTAAAGTCGATCCAGAACCAAAGCTGAGGCATCACCGAGGTTAATTCCACATTTTTAGGATTATTTTACTGTTGTTGTGTGTGTGAGAGTGTGTGTATTCACAGTCCTGTGTCTCCTCTCAGACTGAGTGAAGAAGATGAGTGGAACTGTGGAGGAAGAGAAGGACAGGAAAGAGTATGCTGCTTCTATAGATAGTCGTCCAGACTTCAGTCTTAGTCCTGGACCCTCAGACACACAGTAAGACACCTGCTCCTCCCTCAGAAGGTTTTCCTATCTGTCAGACTCAGTTAGACTGACTGGACTCAGATACAGCTTAGATGTTCTTATTTCTCTGATGAAGAGAGATCTTCAGCTTTGAATAAAACACAAGCAAAAACAAAACTGGGAAAAATGGCTCATTTGAGAAAAGTGAAAACGGAGGCGTAGCTTGAGTCTCCTTTGTCAGCAAACAGCTTTAAATGTATTTCACATTCGACTAGAGAATTCAATCTCCAGCAATTAGTCCATAAATGATCGAGTCCAAACTGGTTGAGACAGTGTTTCAGTTGTTTTCTGCAGCTTTATTTCAGATTTTCCTGAACAAGCTTTCTCTAAGCGGTTTGTTTCCATTTAACTTTAGAGTCTTCACTTCAGAACATGTTACACAACAGGAATTTGATTTTGGAATTAAAGCTACGTGATGTTTACCGTCTGCTGCTCAGAACCAGCTGAGTCACAATCTTTCCTCCTGCGTCGCCTCTTATCTCTCGTCACTTGTTTGATCACATTGTGATCATCTCTCCTAAATGTTCCTTCCTCATTGGATGTTCCTCCACACACGATGCTTTCAGACCCTAGACTCCCTCTCTCCACAGATTCTGTGACAGCTGACGGTCACCCAGGCCTCTAAGACAAACTCTGAAACCTGCAGATTCAGAGCAGTAGCATTAGCGTGTGTGTTCGGAGCTGCCTGGATGTCTTTGTCAGTGACGGTATGTGAAGAATTCATGTGACACGTGACGAAAAACAAGTCTGTCTTTGCAGAGTTCAGGACAACAAACAGGGGGCAGAGTCTGCAGCACCCGACTCTGAGAGCTCGTCGAAACCGGATCTTCCTCCACACCTCAGTGATGGACCTGGACCCTCAGACACACAGTGAGAGACTGTGCACTGATCTCACTGAGGCTGAGGCAGTGAAGCTCTCTAGTCATGATGTAGAACTATCAGTGCACATGTTGTCCCTTGTTCTCCAGATAGAGATAATATTTCCTTTACATTTTCCCTCCCTTATAAGTCACTTTGCAATGATTTGTCATATGGACGGAAATGCATCAAATGTGTTATTCAGTTCTTCATATTTGTACTTGGAACACAATGTTTGTTTCAGTGTCAGATTCTAAATGTGGAGACCAATCAACCATCTGCACTGGAACCTGTGACCTCACTGTTACATCACTAATGAAGAAATGTCTTTACAGAGGGAGCAAGAGGAGTCTGGTGTCTGTGGAGGAGGAACCATGTGGAGGAGGATCCAGAACCAGAGCTGGACTGGAGACGTCCAATCAGAGCAGCCGTGAACAAGGTAGGACTAAACATCTGTACGCTCATGTCTCCATCTGGACCTTCTCATGTATCACAGGAACATCTGTTGTTTTGTTCTCCACATTTAATACCATCATAGTCTGATACAGTCAGACATTAGTGTCCTTTCCTCTGTCAGCAGATGGTCTGCAGGAGCTTCTAGATCAACATCGGATCAGTGTGAGGAGCAGATGTGAACGTGTGACTGAAGGAGCTGAAGGAGCAGGAGGAGAAACCCTCCTCAACAGCATCTACACTGAGCTCTACATCACAGAGGGACAGAGTGAAGAGGTCAACACCCAACATGAGGTGAGGCAGCTGGAGACCACCTCCAAGAAGAAGAAGATCCTCCATGACACTCCGATCAGGTGCCAGGACATCTTCAGAGCCTTACCTGACCAGCAGAGCTCCATCAGAGTGGTCCTGACCAGCGGCGTCGCTGGAGCTGGAAAAACCTTCTCGGTGCAGAAGTTCAGTCTGGACTGGGCAGAGGGTTCAGGAAACCAAGATGTCAGTGCAGTGATTGTTCTTTCCTTCAGGGAGCTGAACCTGCTCAGAGAGGAGCAGCACAGTCTTCTCTCTCTGCTCCAGGTGTTCCATCCAACATTCCAGAAGGTGACAGCAGAGCAGCTCTCCTTCTGGAAGCTGCTCTTCATCTTTGACGGCCTGGATGAAAGCAGACTCTCTCTGGACTTCCACAACCATCAGGTTGTGTCTGATGTCTCCCAGAAGACCTCAGTCAGCGTCCTGCTGACAAACCTCATCCAGGGGAAGCTGCTTCCCTCTGCTCTGGTCTGGATCACCTCCAGACCTGCAGCAGCCAATCAGATCCCTCCTGGATGTGTGGACAGAGTCACAGAAGTACGAGGCTTCACTGAGGACCAGAAGGAGCAGTACTTCAGGAAGAGGTTCAGAGATGAAGAGCTGGCCACAACCATCATCTCACACATCAAGACCTCCAGGAGTCTCCACATCATGTGTCAGATCCCAGTCTTCTGCTGGATCACTGCCACAGTTCTGGAGCACATGTTGACATCAGAGAAGAGAGGAGAGCTGCCCCAGACCCTGACTGACCTGTACTCACACTTCCTGCTGCTCCAGACCAGGAGGAAGAAGCAGAAGTACCAGGAGGGACCAGAGACCAGTCCACAGGAGCTGATGGAGCAGGACAGGGAAGTTCTTCTGAAGCTGGGGAGGCTGGCCTTTGAACATCTGGAGGAAGGAAACATCATGTTCTACCAAGAAGACCTGGAGCGCTGTGGTCTGGATGTCTCAGAGGCCTCCGTCTACTCAGGAGTCTGCACAGAGATCTTCAGGAGAGAGTGTGTGATCTTCCAGAAGAACATCTCCTGCTTTGTTCATCTGAGTGTTCAGGAGTTTCTGGCTGCAGTCTACATGATCCACTGCTACAATAGAAGAGAGACACATGTAGTGATTACAACCTTGGGGATATCAAGCCTGGGTATCTTCCTGAAGGAAGCATTGATGAAATCCATGGAGAGTAGAAATGGCCACCTGGACCTGTTTGTGCGCTTCCTTCATGGCCTCTCTCTGGAGTCCAACCAGAGAGTGTTAGGAGGTCTGCTGGGTCCCTCAGAGAACAGTCCAGGTACCATCCAGGAGGCCATCAACAACCTGAAGCAGATGAAGAGTGATGACATCTCTCCTGACAGAAGCATCAACATCTTCCACTGTCTGATGGAGCTGAACCATCACTCAGTGCATCAGGAGATCCAAGAGTTCCTGAAGTCAGAGAACAGATCAGAGAAGAAGCTCTCAGAGATCCAGTGCTCAGCTCTGGCCTACATGCTGCAGATGTCAGAGGAGGTTCTGGAGGAGTTGGACCTGAATGAGTACAACACATCACTCCAAGGTAGACAGAGGCTGATTCCAGCTGTGAGGAACTGCAGAAAGGCTGGGTGAGTCCAGATGTGATGATCAACACAGCAAACCTGTGAGTCCAGATACACACTTCACTCACAGGCACAATGCTCAGCCCTGCCTGGTCCCCCGAAAGGCTGGGGATGATAAGCAGAAGATGCTCCCTCATCTCTTTGGAGTACATGCAAAAGCTTGTAAAGATGCAGTCTAGAAGCAGTCAAATTCTTCATAACAATGTCCAGTCTAGTTATTGAAGCTGGAACACTCAAAAGTCATAAGACCTGGGAAACACCTTTAGCTTTAAGATTGAGGTCTGTTCTCTTTCCAGCTCAAATGTATCGAGAATTGTCCCTAAAATGAATATTCTGGAGATGCTTTTCAAAGCTCATGTCATGTCTTCAGAATTCTCCTTCAAGGTGATAGTCAAACTCCCTGGATCTCCGTTAGGTGCCTCTCCTGCAGTTGTTTCTCATCCCGACCATGTCATTCCCATGTGGAGCAACTACCATTGGCTTTCAATAGATGCACAGAATGTCTAAAACACATCATCACGTTCAAATGAAACTGAACTGAGGGAATTGAGATTCAGCCTGATTTTCTTTCTTGCAGACTTTCTGGCTGTGGCCTCTCAGAGCTTCACTGTGAAGTTGTGGCCTCAGCTCTGAGATCCAGCCCCTCCCATCTGCTAGACCTGGACCTGAGCAGGAACAACCTGAAGGATTCAGGAGTGAAGCTGCTCTGTGCAGGTCTGGAGAGTCCTCACTGTCGACTGCAGACTCTGAGGTGTGTGTATCTAACAATGTTAATTCCATGAAGACTTTCTAAAAGTTCCTTAATTTCTTTCAAGCCATCAACCCAAAGCTTGCCAGTCCATCACAGGGCACACACACCATCCACAAGTCTGCAGTTGACCTTGATGCATGTTTTTGGACTGAGGAGACCTGTGGGGAGAACATGCAACGTACATCCGTAGTGGTTTAGCGCTACCACTGAAAATGAATGAGAAAACTAAAGAATGTTCCCTCTTACTGTAGACTTTCTGGCTGTGGACTCTCAGGGATGCTCCATGAAGTTCTGGTCTCAGCTCTGAAGTCCAACCCCTCCTATCTGTTGGAGCTGGATCTCAGCTCCAACAACGTGGAGGATTCAGGGGTGGAGGAGCTGTGTGGGTTTCTGGAGAATCCACACTGTAGACTGGAGACTCTGAGGTCAGTTCATTTACTGTTTCTTATTTTAAATTTAGACAAGGGTCACAAAAGAAACTGTAGAAAATATCCATCCAAATACATCCATTGTTAGCTAAATCGACACATTTGATTTTTATCAAATATTCATCGTGGAAGATAGATGATTTGAGCTTTGATCTCAATGTATTGAAGTGGAAACTTTGGTTTCACTTGATTGACATCAACCTTTAGCTGTTAAGCTAAATGAATGTTTAGAATTCTGTACTGAGATCTAGATTCGGAGTAAAGCTGAGCTACACATTTAAAACCTGAACTCATCCGTCTGGACTGTGTTTATTCAGGTTGAATCACTGCAGTTTGTCAGAGACCAGCTGTGCTTCTCTGGCCTCAGCTCTGAAGTCCAACCCCTCCCATCTGAAACATCTGGATTTGAGTGAGAACAAGCTGCAGGATTCAGGAGTGAAGGAGCTGTGTGATCTTCTGGAGAGTCCACTCTGTAGACTGGAGACTCTGAGGTCAGACTCCATGTTCTGTGCTGAGATCAACATGATGTGAAGGTTGTGGTGACATTGAACTCCAGACATGAGGCTGATGTTCTCCTGATCCTCACTGAATGTGGAGGAATACTACCATATGTTTCTGAACAGATCCATGAGATGATGAGAGAGATGATCTGGCAACCACCCGAGTGCTTTACTGACTGGCTGTCCTGCCCGCCACTCATCTGAATGATCACATGACTTTACTTTCCCAGCTGAACTACATGGCTTCTCTTCTTAACCTAGCAGCAGTTCTCTATGTGTTGCTTCAGATGTGATGTTGTGCAGAGTCTTGAGCCAGTTTTCTTGCTGTTGGCCTTCTCAGCATGACTTTGAGCAGGTGTATAAACAGGTTGAGCTGGCAGAGATAAACAGATGGAGTCGTCACATCTCTTTTTAGATTAGCGCCACATTGTCATTGATATCAATGAGAGTTTGCATTTTCTCAACTTCTCATTTTAAACCTTGTCAGTATTGATGTTGTTGAGATTATTATTCCCAGCAGGAGAATACTCTGCTAATCTCACTTCATTTATTGTTCTTTCAGGTTGAGTTTCTGCGATTTGACAAAGATCGGATGTGGTTTTCTGGCCTCAGCTCTGAAGTCCAACCCCTCCCATCTGACGGAGCTGGATCTCAGCTCCAACAACGTGGAGGATTCAGGGGTGGAGGAGCTGTGTGGGTTTCTGGAGAATCCACACTGTAGACTGGAGACTCTGAGGTCAGTTCATTTACTGTTTCTTATTTTAAATTTAGACAAGGGGCACAAAAGAAACTGTAGAAAATATCCACCCAAATACATCCATTGTTAGCTAAATCGACACATTTGATTTTTATCAAATATTCATCATGGAAGATAAATAATTTGAGCTTTGATCTCAATGTATTGAAGCGGAAACTTTGGTTTCACTTGATTTCTCCTCTAGTTTCAGACTGTTGTGAGACGAGTAGATCTTCATCTGTTTGGACATGAACAGGTGTATGAATGTTGATGTGACATGAGGAGGATGTGGAGGAGACATGATGATGATCAATAACAAGGACAAAGTCACTCCATCATGTTAGAGAGAAGCTCAGTGATCAGTCATGTTGAGTCATGTTGAGCTCCAGCTGATCGACCTGAACTCATCTGATGGACTAAACATGGATTTTTTCTTAATTTATTTCATTTTTTTCCAGGTTGAATAGCTGCAGGTTGTCAGAGACCAGCTGTGCTTCTCTGGCCTCAGCTCTGAAGTCCAACCCCTCCCACCTGAAACATCTGGATCTGAGTAGAAGCCAGCTGCAGAATTCAGATGTGAGGAAACTCCGTGAGCTTCAGAAGAGCTCCCACTATGGACTGGAGGTGCTGAGGTCAGAAACCATGTTTCTCCTGTGCAGGCACTGATTATCAAGCTCTGAGCGCCAGTTGATCCTCATGCTGCAGTACTGACTGTGGCCTGACGGGGGCGTCTCTATAAAGCTGATTTCTGACACCTGCAGCGTCTTCTTTTTCTCATCAGGTGGAACCAGTGAGCTGACACACCCAGATGATCGTTTGTATCTTGATGATCCAGAGAGCTCAAAGCTAACACACACACACACACACACACACACACACACACACACACACACACACAATTTCTTGTCTGTATCAGTGTTTTCCATTGTTGCCTTGTTAATGCGAAAAATGTAAATATTAAACTCAATAAATGCAAAAACATTGTAAAGACCTGTTTTTTTTCTTGACTGGTCAAACTGGTCCTGTTCCAGTATGTGCTCCATCTCTGTCTCATCGAGCATGCATTAAGCGTGAAGGAGGAGTGGCTGGGGGTGTCCTGCTCTGCTGTTTCACAGTCACCTGTTGAACCCGCAGCACCTATGAATGGAACCGTGAAATCTGTGTGCACCAGGTGAGGATCAGCTGCAGGACCAGACTCGTCCCTGCAGCCCTGACTTGGAGCAGAAGAGTTCCACTGGGTCAGAGGGTGATTAGGATTAGATCAGATAACAGGCTGAGCATATGGTCGGGCTACTTACATGGGCAGCAACGTTACAGGTCTGAATGGGACCTGGTTGAAAGTGCAGGGCAGTTATACCTGTCAGAACTTTGGATATAGAGATGTGACAAGCAAATAGTTTTCTTTATCTGTCCATCTTTGTAACTTGATCATGGAACTGAACATAATCTAAGAATATAATTATGATGTAAGTATAATTCATTGTTAGCATTATGTCCATATCATATTACATATGTGTATAATGTATAGAAATGAGTACTACACAACCACCAAATTACATCAGTGCATTCCTGAGGCTTTCACCTCCTCACCTCCACTTAGCTCACTGCAGTTTTTTTCCCATCAGAATGAAGTATAAAAGACAAAAAAAAAGAATTTTTGCCCACAAACACGTGGTGCAGTCGTGTTGTTTTCAACATGTTGATAACGCCTCAAAGACCCTGTGGTTCAGTGAGCCACAGGCTGGTAACCATGGCAACACACACACACACACACACACACACTTAAAAAGCTAAGTTGCAAAAGAAAAAAAAACGTATATTTCTCTACTAAGATATTTCTTTTGCCACAAATTTAAATGATTTTTAAATCATTTAAAATCGGTAAAATCACAAACACAACTGACACTGACACCAATTAATTTATCATGGAAAAAACAATCACTACAGCAATTAGTTTACAGGTTAAATCAAAACAAGGGAAATGTCAAAGTGATGATTTTAGTGTTATGCTGCAGACGTGCATGTAACATGTAGCTAATCAAGAGTGACGAATTACTAAAATGGTAAAATATAAAAATATGAACCTCATAATATGAATCAGCCTAGCAACACATTCCAGTGGCACTGTCAACATTTTGTATCATTATTATCATTATTATTATTAATATTATAATTATCTTAAAAGAACAAAATACCTCAATCAGAGAGTGTTATATAGTTATATTTACAGTTAAGTACTTAAAAATATTTACAGGTAAACCAAAAATAAAATCTAAACATAACGAAAAGAGAAAGAGAATTCTGCTGCTGAATGGTGTATGGCCTCATCTGTCTCCTCCTCCTCCTCCTCCTCCTCCTCCTCCTCCTCCTCCTCCCCTCTTCACCTCCCCCACCCAGCAGCAGAGGGAGATACTGAGGAGACAGAGAAGCTGCTCTGCTCCTATTGGCTGATGGGACTCGGAAGACACCGGCTCTGTGGTCGAGTCAGAGCCGCCTCCGAGTGTGGACAGACTCCAGCAGGAGCAGGAGGAGCAGGAGGAGCAAGAGCTCCAGGACCAGCTCCAGCACCGGGACCAGGACCAGGGGAGCACGCGCCATGGTGGCCGGGGAGCTCGTGCAGGAGCACCTGCGCGCGGACACCGCCGCACACTGCGATGACGTCACGGCGGAGATACGGAAGAGGAGCCCGGAGCTGCGAGGAGCGGCGACGGAGGCGGCGGAGCGATGCTCGGAGGAGAGGCCGGAGACAGGAGCAGAGGAGGCGGGGAGGGAGGTAGGAGGTCACAGCTGTGCCTGGAGGAGGAGGGGGAGGAACCGGGAACCGGGAACCGGGAAACGGGTGTGTTTGATCATCCTGAGTGTGGGAGACTCCAGGTGATGACGGGCTCCAGCGGTCACAGTCACTGCCACCAGGGTCAGGACTAATGGGAGGAGGAGTAGTATTAATATAGTAGTATTAATATAGTAGTATTCATATAGTAGTATTCATATAGTAGTAATAATACAGTAGTATTAACATTAGGAATATTGGTGTATGATGCGTGGCTGGTTCAGCATGATTTCACTGGAACCGCTGTTGCATCATGTGATCCTCACCTGCTCATATGGTCACATGCATTGTGTGTGTGTGTGTGTGTATGTGAAACATATGTTAATATATATGTAGAGCATAGATAGATAGATAAAATCAGTATAATTTATACATCCCTAGACGATAATTGTGATGAATGGATAGATAGATAGATAGATAGATAGATAGATAGATAGATAGATAGATAGATAGATAGATAGATAGATAGATAGATAGATAGATAGATAGATAGATAGATAGATAGATAGATAGGTAGATAGATAGATAGATAGGTAGATAGATAGGGAACAATTTCTCTACCTGGCTTATGACTGGTCCTCATCACAGAACGTGGAGCGCTGGGTCTAATCATGATTCAGCAGTGTTTTCAGGCTACAATCTGTAACCTGGATTACAACATAAATATCGAACAGTTTGCATGGTTTGATACGTGACAAACTTAAAATATAGGAAAAGTGAATAAACATGATAAGCTTAGTCTGTGTAAACATAAACGTCTTAAAATGTTTTACCAATAAAAACTCTGGGATAGCGAGCGTAACCCTATCCAGTGTCTTCCACTAAAGGAAAAGTGTCCTGGGAGTTTGGATACTGTGGTCTTTGAATCCCAGGTTCCAGCATGGACAGCTGGTCCCCTGGATGAGGCCTCACAGTGCTGGAGCAGCATCCTTGGACAGATCGGTTCAGCTCTGCTCTCTGAGAACACCAGGAGCCTCTCTTGATGCTGTGTCGTGCATCTTCAGGTCTCGGAGGTAGCGCTGCTCGACAGATCACCGTCGGATGAGAGAGAGGCGATGCTGCCCAACGGAGCCGGAGGAGCAGAGGGAGGAGGAGGAGGAGGAGGAGGAGAGGCGGAGAAGATGCTGCAGACCAAGCTGTACCGGCGGCGCTTCGCCGTGCTGACCGTGTTCAGCCTGTACTCGCTGGTCAACGCCTTCCAGTGGATCCAGTACAGCATCATCACCAACATCTTCACGCACTTCTACCAGGTCACCAACGACAAGGTGGACTGGCTGTCCATCGTCTACATGGTGGCCTACGTGCCGCTCATCTTCCCGGCCACCTGGCTGCTGGACCGCCGCGGCCTGCGGCTCACCGCGCTGCTGGGCGCCGGCCTCAACTGCGCCGGCGCCTGGCTCAAGTGTGGCAGCGTGGCGCCCGAGCGCTTCGGCCTCACCGTGGCCGCCCAGGTGGTCTGCTCCGTGGCCCAGGTCTTCATCCTGGGCCTGCCCTCGCGCCTCGCGTCCGTCTGGTTCGGACCCCGAGAGGTGTCGACCGCCTGCGCCACCGCCGTGCTGGGGAACCAGGTCAGGGCAGGACGTGCAGCTCTCACTGCTACCAGTACTACTACCAGCTAGTTATCATTGGCCTGACTGTTAAAGCTATTTACAGTGAATTACTGACACCATCTATCTTTTATCTTTTAATACGCCTCACCTCTGGTTGAATTGATCTGGTTATCTCTAACTGAGCTGCCCTGAGGTCTGTGGTTGTTTAGTGATTGAATTAGAAACTGCAACTGTTCAGTGAGTTAAACGTGCTGCCGATTGCAGCTGGAAATGGAGACGAGCTCCTCAAGTTTTTGGCTCAGAGACTTTTAAGAAGTGTCGAAGTTAAGTGCAGATTCCTGCAGATTTCCTGTAATAAGATAAAGAGACAGAGAGGCTCATTGATAAGATATAACACTGTTATTGGTGATGTATTAGTGTATTGATTAGGGAGAAAAATACTCTAAAGGAAAGTCAAGACATTTAATGTCATTATCAACACCTGATTGATTGGTTAACATCTCTCTCTCTCTCTCTCTCTCTCTCTCTCTGTCTCTCGTCCACAGTTGGGTACAGCCATTGGTTTCCTGTTGCCTCCAGTCTTGGTTCCCAACACGCCTGACGACCTGGAGCTGATGGCTCACAACATCAGCATCATGTTCTACGGCACAGCCGCCGTCTCCACGGGCCTCTTCATCCTCACAGTCATAGGTACACACACGCACACACACACACACACACACACACTCTGCCACACAAACATGTTTATTTGTGTCAAGGGAAGTGCTGAACCATCTGTTCCACATCTAGATGTGTGGCATGGTTACATCAAAGTCATGTGAGGTGAGAAGCACGTGTCCCCCTCTGTATGTCAGAGCAGAAGAGGTGTGTGTGTGTGTGTGTGTGTGTGTGTGTGTGTGTGTGTGTGAGAGAGAGAGAGAGAGAGTGAGTGAGTGAGTGTGTATGTATGTGTGTGTATGTGTGTGTGTGTGAGACCAGATGTTGTCACAGCCAAACAAATCTGTGGACCTCAGAGACCTCAGCTCTCTCTGCATTATGACTGACCCAGAACCCGGATTGGCCTGTTTCACTTCTTTATGATGATGATGATTCATGTGTTTTACTCGATTGATGGTCTCCTTCCCTGACTGGTCTGCTGGTGTGCTGCAGTGGTAAAGGACCGCCCCCCCCTCCCTCCCAGCCAGGCGCAGGCCGTCCTCCCGGACTCCCCCCCTGAAGATTACTCCTACAGACAGTCCATCATCAACCTGCTGAGGAACAAAGCCTTCGTCCTGCTGCTCATCAGCTACGGTAGGAGGGGGACCCCTCCAGCAGGCCTCATCCCCACAGGCCAGAGTGTCCCCATCAGCCTAGACTGACCAGTGAGCAGTGAGCAGTGAGCAGTGAACCTGTTAAGTGCAGCTCGTCTGACAGACATGTCAGACATGTTGTTCCTGCGTAGGCTCAGTGGGACGGTTCAGTAACGTATCACACAGAGTTCCTGGGAATCCTGCCAGTGTGGTCCGGGATCCCAGAGTCTGATCTGTGGGAAAGTGTGTGAAGCTGATCCACAGCTGCTCTAGTATTCATTACTCTACACTACTGTGTTTTCTATCTCTGCTCCTTCTACTACTTACTGCTCATTTTGTTCATTTTCATTATTTGCTCTGCAGTTCTAGACTTGTTCCTCCAGCACAGCTCAGCTGAGTTTTGATGCTGTGATAAATGTGATTCCTGCCCTGTCTTAACTTCACATCCTTCCCTGATATGTGTTCAAATTAGTTTAGTGCTTTGGGAAACTTAAATTTCCCACTCCTTCCTCAGACTTTGAACTCAACTGTCCTGTCTTTCATCTGATTGATAAAGTTGATCAGCTGTGCTCTGTCTCTATGCTCCTTTGGCTCCTGTTCCTGTCTGCAGGGATAATGACGGGCTCCTTCTACTCTGTCTCCACGCTCCTCAACCAGATGATCATGGCCTGCTACCAGGTAGGAGCACAGTCAGAGCTCAGAGTCAAGTGAAGAACAGCCCCTCACCCCCTCACCCCCTCACCCTCTGTCCCACCCCCTCACACTGGGAGCTGACACAGTCCTCCTCTGAAGGGGTCAGATGTCCCGGTCCAGGTCACCTCAGCCTGTTACACCTGGGCTGAGACAGAGCAGGTCACACAGCGGCGTCAGCTCCTCCTCCACCCCTCATCAAAAGACAGAAAGGAAGAATATAAAGAGAGAGGGGGAGAGAGAGAGAGAGAGGGAGGGAGAGAGGCAGAGAGGGAGGGAGGGAGGGAGGGAGGGAGAGAGGGAGGGAGAGAGAGAGGGAGGGAGTCACAGAGGCACAGAGGGAAAAGAACAAAGAAACGTCTGATGGCTTTGATGAGACATGAGCTTACTGTCTGAGTTCATTAGCTGTTTTCACGCATGCCTGCAGCCCAGCACAACTCTGACACACACACACACACACACACACACACACACACACACACACACACACACACACGCAGCAGAGCGATGGAAGGACCAGTTCATTCACTGTTTATTCTCTTAGTCGCTCACACACTAACACAGAGTCTGACACTCGCTCAGCTTCTGTTTATCTTCCCAACACACACACACACACGCACACACACGCACACACGCACACGCACACGCACACACACACACACACACACACGCACACACACACGCACCTCACCGTTACATGAACTTTTAAAACTCTCCCAGTTGAACTGTCAGATGACTCCCTCTTGTAAATCCCCTAACGACCCCCCCCCCCGCCGCCCCCCAGCCCCACACACACACACACTTACACACTTACTCACTGCCACGTGATGGGCTGACAGTTCACCTGTGTCAGGAGCCTTTGTTGGCTTTACAGCCTGAGGTTTATTAACCCCCCCACCCCCCTCCCCTCCCCCTCCCCCAGAACCAGGAGCTGAATGCTGGGAGAATTGGTCTGACGCTCGTCGTAGCTGGGATGGTGGGCTCCATCCTCTGTGGCCTGTGGCTGGACCACACAAAGACATATAAGTAGGGCACACACACACACACACACACACACACACACACACACACACACACACACACACACTCAGTGTGTCATTAATGGGTAATGACTGAATCGAGGATGAGAATGAAAATGTAATTTAATTTGAGTTGAATTTTGACCTGAAGCAGCACTTTCTATTAAATATGCACTCAAATAAGAACAATATGATTTCCAACGTAGTGCATGGTTTGTGCATTACATATTCCATTCAAATAATGGTATTAGAAGCTTTTCTACTGCTACTGTCAATGACCAAAACGGGTCAGACTGAACGGAGTCTCAGGAAAGGAAAGTTTCGAGCAACATCATATTTCGCCGTCTGGGTAGAAGGAGATGTGCAGCACGTTGTGTTGTAGATCACAGATGTGTCACGGCTTCAGAGCTCTTCAGTGGGAGGAGACCTCAGAGAGCCGATGCATAGTAGGGAAACCTGAGACGCATCAAGCCGAACAGGTTCAGGGAAACTCAAGCCTCAGCCGAGCAAACCGGTCGGTCGGGTCGGTTGTAGGGACGGGTGTAGAGTCGGGTGTAGGGACGGGTGTAGGGTCGGGTGTAGGGTCGGGTGTAGGGATGGGTGTAGTTGCGGGTGTAGGGTCGGGTGTAGGGACGGGTGTAGGGATGGGTGTAGTTGCGGGTGTAGGGATGGGTGTAGTTGCGGGTGTAGGGTCGGGTGTAGGGACGGGTGTAGGGTCGGGTGTAGGGTCGGGTGTAGGGATGGGTGTAGTTGCGGGTGTAGGGATGGGTGTAGTTGCGGGGGTAGGGACGGGGGTAGGGACGGAGTTTGACTGCAGCCTCTGATCTGTGGAGGTGGAGGAGGCCCAGCTGCAGTGGTGACTACACACAGGCCTGGAGGTGATGGAGAAGCAGGACTGATCCTGAGGGAAGGTCCCTCATCAGGGCCCAGCTCTGAAGCATCAGTGTGTAGTCTAGAACAGAACCAGCTCAGTGAGAGGTGAGAGGAGAGCAGGCGCAGGGACGTGGACACGATGCTTGGGACGGACCCGGCTGATTCAGGCTGCAGGGCTTCAGGTCTGATCAGCAGGGTTAGGGTTCGAGGCTTTACTGGGAGGGTTCGAGGCTTTGCTGGCAGGGTTCGAGGCTTTACTGGGAGGGTTCGGGGCTTTACTGGGAGGGTTAGAGGCTTTACTGGGAGGGTTACAGGGGCTGAGTGAGAACACAGTGTGCTGGGAGAAGCTGACTGGTCCAGAGACTCAGGCCTGATAAAAGATGATCTTATCTCATCTTAATAGAAGGTGATCTTATCTCATCTTAACAAAGGATGCTCTGATCTTCTCCTGCCTGTCCCTGTGTGTGTGTGTGGGGCAGGATGACCACTCTGGTGGTCTACGGCCTGTCCTTCCTGGGCATGGTGGTCTTCACCTTCACCCTGGACCTCGACAACATCTACCTGGTGTTCTTCACTGCAGGAGTGCTGGGGTACGGCTCACACACACACACACACACACACGCACACACACACACACGCACACACACACACACACGCACACCCACACACATGCACACACACACACACACACACACACACACACACACACACACAGACACACAGCTGCATCAACTAATTTTTAAATCTATCTTTAAGGTGAAACCACATCACACACATTTTCCCAGTTTAATAGGATCTATGATGAATCTCAGTCCTAGTTTTACTGCTTTACTGACAGATGTGTGAGTTTCTTTCTAAAGATTGAAACAACAGAAAGTGTGGTCCCTTCTCTTGGCTTCCTGTTAGTGACAGATTTAAAGTAAATATGGGAAAGTAAACGTGGAGCCCGTTCCAGGCCTGGAACAGTCCTGGAACAGGCCTGGAACAGACATGCCCCCGGGCTGCGTGTCAGCCTGAGGCTGCTCGCTCAAACAGGATCCGACTCTCGTCTGTTTGCATGTCAAAGGCCACTTTGCATTTCCAGGACGTTGTGTCGGTTGTAACCATGATACCTGTGCCTGCCACACATGAAGAAGACAGAAAGCTGATGCTTCTTACAGTTTTATCAGCTTCATTTACAGCAGGTTTGCATGCAGAGGCTGGACTTTAAAAGCTGCAGGTCCTCAGACTGTCAGACTAAAGGTTTAATTTAGATTTAAGATTGATTGACGAGTGATTGAGGAGGAGGAGGAGGAGGAGGAAGAAGGGAGGAAAAGGTCAGGAACCGTATAGCTTCACACAAAAAACGCTTCTGCTTTCAGAGCAAACAGGTGAGCTCTGTCTGTGTGCTGTTATGGGTCTAAACACACCTGTAGTGACATCACACGCATGTTCTGGTCCACTGACACAGCAGTCAGAGATCAGCAGCACATACTGTTCCCCCGCTCCTCAGTGCTCCTGCCTCACTGCGATCTGAGGCCACGGCTTTAGAACCAGAACCTTCAAAAACATCCATTTCATGGTGTGAACTTGGTGGATCTAATCAAGACAGCAGAAACAGACAGAAGAGAGGCCTGAAGCAGAGGAGGTTCAGTCTGTGGCGCCAACTAGTGGTCCAGAGCAGTAAAGCAGGCTGAGATCAGGCCGAGGCTGAGCTGAGGCTGAGGAGAGGCTGAGCTGAGGCTGAGGAGAGGCTGAGTTCAGGCTGAGTTCAGGTTGAGTTTAGGCTGAGGTGAGGCTGATCTGAGGCTGAGTTCAGGCTGAGCTGAGGCTGAGATGAGGCTGAGCTGAGGCTGAGGTGAGGCTGAGGCTGAGATGAGGCTGAGCTGAGGCTGAGGTGAGGCTGAGGCTGAGATGAGGCTGAGCTGAGGCTGAGCTGAGGCTGAGATGAGGCTGAGGTGAGGCTGAGGTGAGGCTGAGGTGAGGCTGAGCTGAGGCTGAGATGAGGCTGAGATGAGGCTGAGATGAGGCTGAGATGAGGCTGAGCTGAGGCTGAGCTGAGGCTGAGCTCCTGCTCCCTCTCAGCTGTGCTGCTGTGGTCCTCCCCCAGGTTCTTCATGACGGGCTACCTGCCGCTGGGCTTTGAGTTTGGAGTGGAGATCACCTACCCCGAGTCTGAGGGAACCTCGTCTGGGCTGCTCAACGCTTTCGCTCAGGTCGGTCAGGCCGGGCCCGGTGCTGCACTCAGAGGTTCACACTCTGTTCAGGTCCTGGGAGCGAGTCTGAACTGGGAGGAATGGGAGGAATGGGAGGAATGGGAGGAATGGATCAGATGTGATGTAGAGATCAATGTGGGAGAGGAAGAGTTCTTCCATCACGTTAAACAAGTCAAATGCATAATAGTTGTTCTCTTCCTGGTGGTTTTCACATGATTAACATTTATAAAAAGGTTTTTGAATCAATTGTTTAACAAACAAATGTTTACTGACCTAGGCTGTTTTGTTTTCGCTAACGTGTGTGTGTGTGTGTGTGTGTGTGTGCGTGTGTGTGTGTGTGTGCAGATATTTGGGATCATTTTCACTCTTATTCAAGGAAAACTGACCACAAATTACAATCCGATGGCTGGGAACCTGTTCCTCTGCGCCTGGATCTTCCTGGGAATAATGCTGACTGGTAGGCTGTGTGTGTGCGTGTGTGTGTGTGTGTGTTTGTGTGTGTGTGTGTGTGTGTGTGTGTGTGTAGCAGACAACAGAAGGTGAAGGTTTTCTTGTTTATGTTTCAGCCTTAATCAAGTCAGAACTGAAGAGACACAACGTCAACATGGGAGCAGCAGGCGGCCATCTGCAGAAAGTGAGTCACACACGCACACACACACACACACACACACACACACACACACACACACACACACTCACACACACGCTCACACACACACAGACACAGCATCGTGTCCTTCAGACCAGGCGTCTCCGGGTCTGTGTCTTCTCTCTGTTGGACCTCGACCTTCAGCGAGACACATTCCTGCTGTGATGTGTGCTGGCCGTCGCTCGGAGACGCTCCGGCCTCTCGTCCTCCTCCTCCGGCCTCTCGTCCTCCTCCTCCGGCCTCTCGTCCTCCTCCTCTGGCTCTCAGAGCAGGAGGCGTAAATCACGCCCACCCACCAGAGGACCGCCTGAGCCGCCTGAGCCGGCCAGCCTCTCTGACTGGCTCCTGGTGAAGATGAAACACCTGCCGTGTCCAGTTCACTGTCGCAGAGACAAAGGAACAAACTGAGAGCAGAGAACTTTGAGTGCATTCCTAAAAACGCAGCCAAAGGCTTAAATCCACGAATCAGTTGAACAATCTGACTGAAACTCCTTTAAAACACACAGCAAATCGATTAATCGATGGGTTTAGCAGCTCATCCACCTGTGACTGTTGAGTAGAAGGGAAAGCTGGTACAGATTTTTCTGGAAGGTTTTAAACAAGCGTTAAGGAGGTGTTGAAGTGCATTTAAGGACTCCTGCAGAGTCCCTGAAGTGACGAATGTCGCCACCTAGAGTCGAGGAGGGGGAATGTTCCCCTCCACTGCTGGCGGAGCAGGGAGCATCACAGAATGACTGAGAGGCTAAAGCTTGGAGCGCAGCCCTGCTCAGCTGTGCCTGTACACACACACACACACACACACACACGCACACACACTCTCACAGTTTTGTGTCTGAGCCTCCCTGTCTCTCTCCTGCAGGTTCCCACTGAGTGTCCTGCAGAGAGCCAAGCCAACGGCGTCAAGCTGGAGCCGTCCCTCAGCTTCTCCAGAGAAACCTCGCTGTGACCCCCCCCACACACCCCCCCACACACACCCCCCCTCACACCCACTGGAGGCCTCCTGACCTCCTGGACAGCCACAGGCCGGACGTGGAGCGGGGTCCAGTCCTGCAGGTGGAGGAGGTGGGAGGAGGTGCTAGACCTCCAGACACATGGAGGGACGTGGAGGACCGTCCCTCCGGCCTGGTCTTTGTGTGGGTCCAGTCAGAGTCCAGGGCCTCTGTGATTGGCTTGTCTTCCCAGTCACTTCTTATGGGGAATTTTCCAGTTTGTCAAGAATTACATCATGAGAAACATGTATTCTGTGGAGAGAATTAACAGCACAGCGAGTCGTTTTGATATGAATGCTCTGAACGGCTGTGAAGAAGAAGAAGAGGAGAGAGCAAACTGTTCCACAAACTGAACCCAGGTGCCCAGGCTTTCATTCACAGCGTCTCTGAAGGCCTCCACCGTGGCTCCGCACAATCAGAGACAAACTGAGAGGGAGGACAGAGGAAATAAGGCACAACCGCAGGAGGTCTAGTCAATGTGACTAATGAGACTAAGGAGCCAGAATCCTCTGGTCTCAGCCTCTTCAATGTGAACATGTTCTGCTGTCGTTAGTGAATGTGATGTTTTTAACGACCTGATCCTGAACTCTGTGAAACAGCCATTCAACGGCTTCACAAACAACCCATCCACAAATCACACAATAGCCAAGTAATCAAGCCATCGACAGGCTAAAAACTACAAAAATCATTGTTTGTGCAACCCTAGTGTGCGTATTTATACACACACACACACACACATATATATATATATATACACATATATATATCTGTTTGTCTCTGATTGGTCTACAGCTGTGGTGTAACTGTTATTGGCTGTGGCTGCTTGTTTTTTTTTAACAAAGTCTTCCTGACAACACACACACACACACACACACACACAGACACACACACACACACACAGACACACACGCACACACACACACACACACACACACACACACACACACACACACACACACACTGGACCAAACAGAATGTGAACTGTTCTGTGTTCAAACACACTTTGCACAACTGGTTTTGATACTGGAGTGTGGTGACGGCGCCACCTTGTGGCTGGAGAAGCACAAGTCTTTGTGAGGCACAAACACAAAGATTAATGTTTGTTTATCTCCAGATCTGTTTGTTTATCTAGTTTGTTTTAAAGGCGTCGTATGTTTGTAGCCTTATTGAGATGTTTGGAAGTTTGTTTTTATTTGTTTTTTTTACCTGAGTGTGAATGAATGTGGTCAGCCTCACAGGTTGAATGTTTTTTGTAGCTTCTTTCTACTTTTACGTTTGTACTTTTACACTGTAAACTGACGGTACCTGAAGTCAAAGAAAGCTTTGCTTGATTTGTGACAGTTAGTGGAGTTTGTGTTTTGATGGTTTCACAGGTGAAGCTGCTGAAGCGTCAGCCCAGCGTCTGTCTGTCTGTCTGTCTGTCTGTCTGTCTGTCTGTCTGTCTGTCTGTCTGTCTGTCTGTCTGTCTCCCAGCGTCTGTCTGTCTGTCTGTCTGTCTGTCTGTCTGTCTGTCTGTTTGTCTGTCTGTCTGTCTCCCAGCGTCTGTCTGTCTCTGCTTTGTTGGTATTTATACGACTAAACGACTCAGAATTGATCATCGAACAATCTGTTGATGACTTGACGGCATTTCTACGTAACATCTTGTCTCTTAACCTCTCAAGTTCTTTTGTTTAAAGCCACATGAGGTGATGTTTTAAAGCATTTCTCTAATTTATTTTTTGTTGTTTTTTTAAAGAGCATTTACTTTGTTGAGAATTATTTAACAGTCGCTGTACATAAATTGTTGGAAGCTACCACAGGCTGAACCAAGAACAGGAGGAAAAAAATAATAAAATCTGCTCAACATGACCCCTCACAGCGCCCGTTAATCATTCCAGTGATCAGTAGAACTGGTTCTTACTGGTCCTGCAGGCAGGGGTCGGCCCGGCCCGTCTCTGTCCGTGCTCTCCAGGCTGGGACCAGGAGCTGCAGCCGTCCTCTGCGTCTCGTGGCTCTGTTAAGATGAGCTCACTCGTGTCCTGTGGCACGCATGTATCAGGACCGCCGGACAGACTGAGAGGACAGCACCTAACCACTGGTTCCATGTGTACAACAAACCAGTTTGTACCAGTGACTCTGAGATAAATAAAGAACAGATCTACCTTGACAAAATGACACCTATGGAAATGACACCCTATGTATTTTTAACAAGCTGCAAATAGTTTCCACTGAATATGAAACCACTACGAGGAGCCTCAGATCGTCCTGCCCTGGACCCGAGATGAGGAGCGAACAATGGCTTGGCTCAGAGTTCTCCTTTTCTCTGTGCTCCAGTTCCAAGGTTACAGCGCTCATGTTCTCAGACCTACAAACACTTTCTGTTTAGATCTGAACCTGCAAACAGGAACCTGTTTAGATCTGAACCTGCAAACAGGAACCTGTTTAGATCTGAACCGCAAACAGGAACCTGTTTAGATCTGAACCTGCAAACAGGAACCTGTTTAGATCTGAACCTGTAAACAGGAACCTGTTTAGATCTGAACCTGTAAACAGGAACCTGTTTAGATCTGAACCTGCAAACAGGAACCTGTTTAGATCTGAACCTGCAAACAGGAACCTGTTTAGATCTGCACCTGCAAACAGGAACCTGTTTAGATCACTACCTCTATCTGCATGTCCTGACAAGCCAGTCCACTGGTTGGAGAGCTGAATGCTCTCACATAAGAGAAGTCTATGAGTGAAGGGAGCCTGGGCACAGAAATCACCCAGGAGCAGATCTGGCTCCCCAGAACTCATTTTGAGTTTGGGTGCCAGATCTGAATGTTTCCAGGTACTATGCTGTGTTTGTGTGAAAAATTATTTCTGCCATTACTACTAGTACTACTACTACTACTGCTTCAACTACCACTACGAATAGCCAAATCAATCTGACTTCTTTTACTCTTACACCATGTATTTCCTAAGGGATTTCTTTTCTCTAATTACTTCACAAAAAATGAGTATTCAGTAAAGTTTGATGGAGCTGTACTTGATGGTGCATAATGTGTCCGGGAGCTCTGGACTGTCATGTTGCCATAAACGGATTAAAAAAAGTGAGGAAGAGGAAGAAAGACGAGCAACTTTTTGAACATCCGTTCACCGTTGTCGCCCGTTTTCCTTCGTCTCTTCGCTTCGTGCAGGCGCAGACAGAGGACGCCAGGTGGCGCTGCAGGTCCAGCCTGGTGCTCTGGAGGGACAGCCCCGGGCCGGGCTGCTGCGGGTCAGCCTGCGGTACCGACAGGCCCGGAGCGGGCCAGGGGGCCAGGTGGAGGCGCAGGCCCGCTAAACCCCCCACCTGCCCGGACTACACCTGCAGGTGGGGAGCAGAGCACACACACACAGAGGCCTCACACACACGCGCGCACACACACACACACACACACACACACACACACACACACACACACACACACACACACACACACACACACACACCATTTCTTTATGACAGTCACACTTTGGGCCAAGTTAACCCTTCTCACTCCACCTTCTCATACTCAGGTCGTGACAGACGCCTCACACTGAGGCCAACAGCTTTTACTACGAGACGAGTTTGTTTTCTGGTCCAGACTCTGGAAAGGTGGAAAAGGCATTCGCCAAGCCAAGTGGAGCTTAAGAGCAAAGTTACAATGTAGAAGGACACTGATAATGTTGTCCACCTGTGAAATGTCCTTTTTAACTGTAGTGTTTTGTTTTTTTTGCACAATTTTTATGCATTCTTTTTGTTTCATTAGGCTTGTATTTAGATGCATAGTACATCTATTAAATCTATTATTATCTAGGGACATACTTCACACTGAAAATCCATCTCTCTTTGCTTAGCAAAATGAAAATGTCTGTAAATGTCATGTTCAGGTGGGACCTCTATGTCCTCCACGATCTTGTTGGAACCGTTTCCTGTGCGATTCTCCTGCTGCAGTTTGGCTGCTGAACCTCATCAGCATCGTCCTGCAACCAGCTGGACTGCTGCTGATGGTCCTGACCCTCATCCTGGTCCACAGCAGAGGTGAGGAGCATCATTCAGAGAGAAGAGTGAATGGAACTTTATTTATATGTCAGAGATGATTAAACGTCGGCCCGCACTGATCCAGCGCCTCCTCCTCACCTCCGCCTCCCAGCACCTCCCCATCGCTCCACCTGCTCGCTCTCACATGCAAAACGTTGACTTTTGTCTCTTTAACGAGGATAAAGACCTCTGGTGGCTGTGTTAAAACATGGAGAGCGTGAATGTGTTTGACCTGGTGTTTGACCTGGTGTTTGACCTGGTGTTTGACCTGGTGTTTTCTGCTCTATGCTCCATACTCTGATGAGACATACAGGACGTACAGACTCTATAATGTTTAAACAACAGCTGAAAACCTATTTAATAACTGTGCTGACTGATTTTTAATTTTCATGCTTATCTGGCACAGCTTCTTTGCTTTTTGGTAACTTGTTGCAATGCATCCACATCCAGACTGATATGTTGGAGCCACAATCAGAGGAGGAACCAGAGACTGGGGAAGAACCTGAGGAGGAACCTGAGGAGGAACCAGAGACTGAGGAGGAACCTGAGGAGGAACCAGAGACTGAGGAGGAACCAGAGGAGGAACCAGAGACTGAGGAGGAACCTGAGGAGGAACCTGAGGAGGAACCAGAGACTGAGGAAGAACCAGAGACTGAGGAAGAACCTGAGGAGGAACCAGAGACTGAGGAGGAACCTGAGGAGGAACCTGAAGAGGAACCAGCCTCTAACAAACTGCTGCAGACTCACAGTAATATAGCATTTTTTAATATCTAAATGAGGATTGTTATCCAACAAAGTGAAGGTACATGTCAGTCTGTCTACTCTATGTCAAAGAGTTCCCTGAGAAAGATTAAATGGTGGAAATCAGTTACACATTCATTATTGTATTTTAAGGCGGTTTCCATCATTTGTTAATTTGGTTGTGAGTTCATCAACACAACAACAGGAGTCAGTGGAAGTGACCACTCCATTTAAAATTGATTAATTTGTCTATTTATTGACTTGAAAAAGTCAATCAGCAGATCCTCAGACCAGAACAGAGGCTGAACAGAAGCTGTCTATGGAGCTGCTGTGAGATCATCATCTAACACAAGCTTGAGCCGTGACCACAGAGTGAACCCAGGTGTGAACTCTGTCTGAAGGTCAGTCTGAAAGGAACGTGGAACACCACAGGAATCCACTCTCTGCTACAATCTGCTAAACGCTGGTCTATCCAGCTCCTCCTCACAGGCGGAGAACAGCACATAGTTCATGAGGCATTGGGTTGAGGGTACCACCCAAACGTGGAGTCAGGTCCAGCTCATCTTCTGAAACACCAGGGGGAGGAGTGAAGCGAAAGTGCTGCAGCAGGGTGGTGAAGAAGATGAAGAGCTCCATCCTGGCCAGACTCTCTCCCAGACAAATCCTCCGACCTGTGAGAAGAAGAACTGTCAGGAAGACTGTAGGACATCTGAACATCTAGAGGAACTGTCAGGAAGACTGGAGGGCATCTGAACATCTAGAGGAACTGTCAGGAAGACTGGAGGACATCTGAACATCTAGAGGAACTGTCAGGAAGACTGGAGGACATCTGAACACCTAGAAGAACTGTCAGGAGGACTGGAGGACATCTGAACATCTAGAAGAACTTTCAGGAATCGCAAACCTGCAGAAAAAGGCATGAAGGCATCTGGCTGGACAAACTTCCCATCTTTGTCCAGGAAGTGGGCAGGATAGAAGCTGTGGGGCCTCTCCCACTCACTCTCATCATACAGGACAGAAGTCAGGAGAGGATAGACCGTGGTCCCCTGTGGACAATGACACTCATTTCTTTAGATCTTTTATCTTTGGCTGATTTCTATCACTTGTTGTAGAGCTCTACCTTCTTGATGAAGTGACCCTGGAAGGTGACGTCTTGGCTCGTCTTGTGAGGAATTGACATGGGAACAACATTGGCCAGTCTCTGAGTCTCATGAATGACAGCGTTGGTGAAGGGCAGGTTCTTCCTGTCCTCCAGCTGCACCTGACGACCTCCTATCACCCTGCTCAGCTCCTCCTGGACCTGGTCTGGAGGGGGGGGGGGGGGCAAGAAATTGAAGATCATCTTCATTCAGTATTTGCTTTTTCTGATTCTCTCACAGTTAAGGAATTCTAGTTTGATATTGTAATGTCAAATATACTTTTTATATGAAACTTCCATTCTAAAGCATTGGAGTTCTGTGTTTACAGACCCGTACCCTGTATTTTGGGATACTTGGTCATCAGTAGAAGTCCCCATCTGAGAGTAGTTGCAGTCGTGTCAGTGCCAGCAGCAAACATGTTAATCACTGTCATCAGAAGGTTTTCATAGTGGAAGTGACTGGTGCTGATCCCTGATTTCTGTGTCAATAGAGCAACAGTTCGTCAACTGTAGCCAAAACTTGTCAAAGTGCCAATTGATCAATAAAATTGTTCTGGACTCCATGTACTTTCATTGTAATACAAATGCAACTCAGCTCTTTGTTTTAACATTCACAACTTCCCAACCTCCAGCATTTGCTTATGAACTACAAAGGCATCCACGAAGCCTCTGCACATCTGTGGATCCAGGGTCTCCTCCAGACGTCTGAACAGCTCTACGTTCTGTTTCCTGTTGGTCATAAACAACCTGTGGAATTCCCTCCTGATGGCGATCCATTTTAAAGCCCAGGGAAACAGGTTGTACAGCTGTTGAAGACATACATAGATTTAGAACAAAGCTTGAAGTTACAATCATACAAAAGATCACACCAACACTCTGGAGTAATGCTATCACACATAGCATTTTAGAGAGAAGAGTTCTACCTGTGCTGATGGGCTCCCAAGAATCTGCATGTTTCTGTTTGTTCGATCGACCATGGACGTGAACTCTGGGTCGTCGTATTCAAACCTGCTGCCATATATAATGGAGCAGATGATGTTGGAGACTGCATAGTTCACTGGTTGGGTCGTATCAAACGCTTCTCCTGCAACAGTGAACTGGAGGTAAATGCCATTGCATTAGTCATGTAGTTAGTGATCACAGGATATTTACCTTTAAATGTCTTGAAGACTCCAATGAGGTGCTGACTCTCCTCAATGATTTTATCCTCACAGAGCCTCTTGCCCATCCCAAAGTCTTTCAGGTTTGTCAGGGCAAAGCGTCTCATCTCTCTCCAGGTGTCTCCATTGGACCATAGAACTCCTGAGAAGAAATAAATAAGACAATATGAGGATATTATATAACTTAATACACAACTAAACAACAATGCAATGTGCAAAAGCATTGAGGTTTTACCCCCTTACCAGTTCCTTGTGTGATTTCATCCATAATGTGCATCGTATCTCTGTCTCCAAACACATCAGCATAGTTGACCAGAGCCTCCTTCACTGTCTTGTACCCGGCCAGGACCACCACCTTCTTGGGTCCAAGGTATACGGTGAACACTGATCCATATTTCTTGGAGAACTAAGACAAAGGAATGCTGTTAAATCCAGCAGTGACAGTAAATGAAGAGAGTGCTCCAGTCTCCTCCTCACCTCCAGCAAAGTGTGGTAGGGTCTCTGGAGGTCGAGCTGCAGCAGGTTCCCAATGAGGGGAAGTGGTCTGGGTCCTGGTGGCTCCTTACCCTCTGCCTTGGAGCTGAAGCTGGAGGAGGAGACCAAGAAGACCAGGAGCAGGACCACCAGAGCCCCCAGCAGGGAGACCGGAGAGGAGGTCTGGAGAACCACATCCAGCACACCCATGGCTTTAACACTAATTATGTTTGATGTGACTGAAGCACTGACCTCACACTAACAAAGAGTCTGCTAGCATTATAGGATTGAGAGGAAATCTTCACTCTCAGCCAGCATGGGGAGGGAAATGCATAGGTTAATGAGACAGATATATCAATTATTTACTTTTGTGGTCATTTCAGGTCAGCACCCTGGATTAGTTATAATTTCTAAGCAGCACTTCTGCACACTCAGTCTGTCCAAAGTTTAAACACATTCTGCAGGGACCTTTATTTCAGGGTCACACAGTCGTGTCATGCCTTTAGTTTAATTGACTGATAGTTGTAACCAACTCCTAAAACCTCTTGAGCTACTTTTTTGCCAACCAGGTGGGTGCACATGGGGGAAGAGGTATTTGGGGTCCCCCCACAGAATACATATTATGGCCTCCTTACCAAGTATTATGCCAGCTATTTCATGTCAGCCTGTCACTGAGGCTAATGGGGGACATTCAATGTGATTGGATGGTGTTTTTCCAGGTTTAGTTACAATACCACTAACGAAACTGATCATAAATCAAGGAATTAAGATGAACGATGCAGTGTTACTTTAATCCGTGTTTAGCTGTAACTGAGTTTCTGTGACAAAAACACAGCCCCCCCACACATATAAAAAATATACCGTTCTGTGGCCGGTTATACAGACGTCTGTCTGGACGTCTGTCACGTGTCCTCACTTTTTACATTTTGTCCTCCTTTCGGACCCTCGCCCGTCATTTACACTTGCTATTCTGGGATGCTCACAGGCAAAGACAGCCTAGCCTAGCCTAGCCTAGCCTAGCCTAGCCTAGCCTAGCCTAGCCTACAGGGATTTTACGTATACAGATTTTCGTGCCACATGTGCAGCTGATGGAGCCTCTGCAGCCTCTGATTGTCTGGAAGCTGCTGTCACTCAAAAGCTGTGCTCTTTTTACCACCTATCACTACAATGCCAAGTCTGACCAATCTATGATGGCTGAACATTAACACCCAGCAAAGAAATGTCTCAATGGTTGATTGAACGGTGGTTAAGTAGAACATCCAAATAAAGATGAATCTTTAGGGGAGTTAAAGATTAAAACTAGGATTCACAGTTAAAGTGTTTTCATCAAGTTTCACCAGGTCATGTTCAGGTCAACATTCACTACTTGGTGGTGACGTGCAGGTCTGCTGGAACCTGTCCCACTGGGCGAAGGCAGGGAAAACACTGAGTCCTGGGAGCAACTCTGATGGTGCTGCTGTAGCATCCATCTGGTCTTCTACAAACTACTACCACCACCATCACTATGATGTATGACCATACCACTTATCAGTATGATCAGACCTTAAATGTGAGGTAAGCTGCTGTAGGTTCAGACTGCCAGGGTCCTTTCTGGCCTCCATTCTCTTTGTGGATGTGGCTTTGACGACCTCGGCCTGCTGGGGGGTTGGCCAGGCTGAGTTGGATCCAGGACTCCATCTCTCACCATGGCTCTTCCTGCTGCATGCACTGTTTCTCCTATGGACTCATCTGACCTCTAGACTACAGTCTGAATTGTTAGCCAATCCTTATATCTCTGTATACTGTCTTGCCTCTGTCCGTCCTGGGTGAGGATCCCCTCCTCTGTCTCTCTCGGAGATTTCTTCCATTTTTTTCTCTGAGGGTGTAATGGCACTTGTCACTTCTCTCCACGTATAGTTGCTCACTTCTGTAAAGTGCCTTGAGATAATGTGTGTTATGAGCTGGCACTTCACATAAAGCTGGGTTGAGTTAAATACTGACGTAGCTGAAACATTTGATTATCATATTTTATGAGACTATATAATAAGAACTGTTGCAAGACATGACGTACAACAGGGCTGGAAACAGAATCTACTCTTTTAACGTTTATTAAATCTACAACATTGGGTTTTCAAACATCTGTCCTTATATGCAGGAAACAGCACACAGCTCATGAGGCGTTGGGTTGAGGGTACCACCCACACGTGGAGTCAGGTCCAGCTCATCTTCTGAAACACCAGGTGGAGGAGTGAAGCGAAAGTGCTGCAGCAGGGTGGTGAAGAAGATGAAGAGCTCCATCCTGGCCAGACCCTCTCCCAGACAAATCCTCCGACCTGTGAGAAGAAGAACTGTCAGGAAGACTGGAGGACATCTGAACATCTAGAGGAACTGTCAGGAAGACTGGAGGACATCTGAACATCTAGAGGAACTGTCAGGATGACTGGAGGACATCTGAACATCTAGAAGAACTGTCAGGAAGACTGGAGGACATCTGAACATCTAGAAGAACTGTCAGGAAGACTGGAGGACATCTGAACATCTAGAGGGACTGTCAGGAAGACTGGAGGACATCTGAACATCTAGAAGAACTGTCAGGAATCACAAACCTGCAGAAAAAGGCATGAAGGCATCTGGCTGGACAAACTTCCCATCTTTGTCCAGGAAGTGGGCAGGATAGAAGCTGTGGGGCCTCTCCCACTCACTCTCATCATACAGGACAGAAGTCAGGAGAGGATAAACCGTGGTCCCCTGTGGACAATGACACTCATTTCTTTAGATCTTTTATCTTTGGCTGATTTCTATCACTTGTTGTAGAGCTCTACCTTCTTGATGAAGTGACCCTGGAAGGTGACGTCTTGGCTCGTCATGTGAGGAAGTGCCATGGGAACAACATTGGCCAGTCTCTGAGTCTCATGGATGACAGCGTTGGTGAAGGGCAGGTTCTTCCTGTCCTCCAGCTGCACCTGACGACCTCCTATCACCCTGCTCAGCTCCTCCTGGACCTGGTCTGGGAGGGGGAGAACCAGAGGACATCATTCATTCCTTTCTTCATCTCATGAAAGTTTTCTTGATTCCATGAGTAGTGTTGTATTGTATGTATCCACAGAGAGCTGTTTCATATCTGTGTTTACAGACCCGTACCCTGTATTTTGGGATACTTGGTCATCAGTAGAAGTCCCCATCTGAGAGTAGTTGCAGTCGTGTCAGTGCCAGCAGCAAACAACTGATTAACATTCATCAGAAGGTTTTCATAGTGGAAGTGACTGGTGGTAATTCCTGATTTCTGTGTAAACAGACCAACACGATTAATGATTAAAAAGGAACATGATGTACAAGATCACCTTGTTCCTTCTGCACCGTAAACTGTTCAATCAGTTTTCTTAGAGTAACATTTCCCTACCTCCAGGTTTTGCTTGCGGGTTAGAAAGGCATCCACAAAGCCTCTGCACATCTGTGGATCTAGAGTCTCTTCCAAACGCCTGAGCAGCTCTACATTCTGTTTCCTATTGGCAATAAACAACCTGCGGTATTCCCTCCTGTTAGTGATCCATTTGAATAACCAGGGAAAGAGGTTGTACACCTGTTGAAGACGTAGATTTAGGATATATCTATGTTTGAAATAACATCAGCCTCTTCAAAAAGCAAAAATAAACAATCAAACAAAAAAACCCTTTCATGTCCACTGATCAACACACACTCACACACGCACACACACACGCACACACACACACACACACACGCACACACGCACACACACACACGCACACACGCACACACACACTCTCAAAGAAGTATCTCTTGTTGTTATGCTAGTGCTGGTCTCAAGCACCAGTCACCAGAAAGATTCCAGCCAGGAGATGAGGACTGATCCTCCATCTGCTCACAGTTCTAAGCAGCTGAGACGTTGCTGATAAGATGTGGTGAAGATGTGGTGTGACTATACTGCCATCCACTGCTCAGCACTGAACTCACACCCAGAGCTCAGATGACGTGTTGTTTAGATGTATGTATAAAACCACATTAACATGCATGTTGCTTATATTATTTATTCTAGATACTGTAATTTGTCATTCCTCTCATTGTGAATGACTTTGGTTCTAAGATATCTGTAATGTGAACACATTTATTTTACATAGTTGATTGGGGAGGACAGGGACAGAATATAGCTTTATTCAATCCAGGCAATTTCAGTCACTCTTTGGACAAACTTAGCAGAAGAAGTTCTACCTGTACTGATGGGGTCCCCAGAAGTTGCACATTTCTCTTTGTCCGTTCTACCATGGACGTGAACTGTGGGTCATCGTATTCAAACCTGCTGCCATACACAATGGAGGAGATGATGTTGGAGACTGCATAGTTCACTGGTTGGCTTGTATCAAAAGCTCCTCCTGCAACCGATAAAATTAAATATGTTCTCAGTCACAATATTACTACAATGCTTTGTTATTAGTTAAAATACGACATTTACCTTTAAACTCCTTGAAGACTCCAGTGAGGTGCTGACTCTCCTCAATGATTTTATCCTCACAGAGCCTCCTGCCCATCCCAAAGTCTTTCAGGTTTGCCAGGGCAAAGCGCCTCATCTCTCTCCAGGTGTCCCCATTGGACCATGCAACACCTGGGAGGCAGTAAATAAGCATAGCTAGCAACGTGGATTAGAACTATAACTTATGTGAGAAAGTAGCAAAGTTTTCATTCTTTACCATTCCCTTGAGTGAATTCATGCACAATCAGCATCGTATCTCTGTCTCCAAACTTGTCAGCATAGTTGACCAGAGCCTCCTTCACTGTCTTGTACCCGGCCAGGACCACCACCTTCTTGGGTCCAAGGTAGACGGTGAACACTGATCCATATTTTTTGGAGAACTAAGACAAAGGAATGCTGTTAAATCCAGCAGTGACAGTAAATGAAGAGAGTGCTCCAGTCTCCTCCTCACCTCCAGCAAAGTGTGGTAGGGTCTCTGGAGGTCGAGCTGCAGCAGGTTCCCAATGAGGGGAAGTGGTCTGGGTCCTGGTGGCTCCTTACCCTCTGCCTTGGAGCTGAAGCTGGAGGAGGAGACCAAGAAGACCAGGAGCAGGACCACCAGAGCCCCCAGCAGGGAGACCGGAGAGGAGGTCTGGAGAACCACATCCAGCACACCCATGGCTTTAACACTAATTATGTTTGATGTGACTGAAGCACTGACCTCACACTAACAAAGAGTCTGCTAGCATTATAGGATTGAGAGGAAATCTTCACTCTCAGCCAGCATGGGGAGGGAAATGCATAGGTTTATGAGACAGATAAATCAATTATTTACTTTTGTGGTCATTTCTGGTCACCACGCTGGATCAGTTATAATTTCTAAGCAGCACTTCTGCACACTCAGTCTGTCCAAAGTTTAAACACATACCGCAGGGACCTTTATTTCAGGGTCACACAGTTGTGTCATGCCTTTAGTTTATATGATATTTGTTTTGCCTGACCTCTAAAACCTCTGGCTACTTCATACTAGGGATGAAACTTCTATAATTGGAATAGTTCAGTTAAAAACAAAGTAGAACTGACTTGCTCCCTTTGAGTTTCATATCAGCCTTAGCCAGGCATGAAACGGGTCAGGGGTGAAAAGGGTGAGAAGGGTGTACGAGGGGCGATGTGGTGGTGTGTGTGTGTGTGTCTGTGTGTGTGTGTGTGTGGTGGATTACTCATGCCATTTCATGCCAGCCTGTCACTGAGGCTAACATAAGGTGACAATCTTTTGAACTTCAATCTCTCGCGGGGACGTTCGTACTCTGCTCGCCTGCTCTTTCACTCTCACTCTCTCTGCTCTGTGCAACTTTTTTTTCTCTCCCATGAAATTGTGGACATTTTCAGAGACAGCTTTAACTGGGGACATGGTGGGGAAATCAGAGACTGTCCCTGAAAATCAGTAGAGGGAGAGAGAGCAAGCGAGCAGAGCTGAAATGTCCAATCCACTAAGATCGAAATGGTCACCTTTCTTTAAAAGGCACCTAGCCTAGCCTAGCCTAGCCTAACCTAGCCAAACCTAGCCTAACCTAGCCTAGTCTAGCCTAACCTAGCCTAGTCTAGCCTAACCTAGCCTAGCATAGCCTAGTCTAGCGTAGCCTAGCCTAGCATAGCCTAGCATAGCCTAGTCTAGCCTAGCCTAGCCTAGCATAGCCTACAGGGATTTCTCGTATACGAACTTTGGCGCCACATGTGCAGCTGATGGAGCCTCTGCAGCCTCTGATTGTCTGGAAGCTGCTGTCACTCAAAAGCTGTGCTCTTTTTACCACCTATCACTACAATGCCAAGTCTGACCAATCCATGATGGCTGAACATTAACACCCAGCAAAGAAATGTCTCAATGGTTGATTGAACGGTGGTTAAGTAGAACATCCAAATAAAGATGAATCTTTAGGGGAGTTAAAGATTAAAACTAGGATTCACAGTTAAAGTGTTTTCATCAAGTTTCACCAGGTCATGTTCAGGTCAACATTCACTACTTGGTGGTGACGTGCAGGTCTGCTGGAACCTGTCCCACTGGGCGAAGGCAGGGAAAACACTGAGTCCTGGGAGCAACTCTGATGGTGCTGCTGTAGCATCCATCTGGTCTTCTACAAACTACTACTACCACCATCACTATGATGTATGACCATACCACTTATCAGTATGATCAGACCTTAAATGTGAGGTAAGCTGCTGTAGGTTCAGACTGCCAGGGTCCTTTCTGGCCTCCATTCTCTTTGTGGATGTGGCTTTGACGACCTCGGCCTGCTGGGGGGTTGGCCAGGCTGAGTTGGATCCAGGACTCCATCCCTCACCATGGCTCTTCCTGCTGCATGCACTGTTTCTCCTATGGACTCATCTGACCTCTAGACTACAGTCTGAATTGTTAGCCATCAATCCTTATATCTCTGTATACTGTCTTGCCTCTGTCCGTCCTGGGTGAGGATCCCCTCCTCTGTCTCTCTCGGAGGTTTCTTCCATTTTTTTCTCTGAGGGTGTAATGGCACTTGTCACTTCTCTCCACGTATTGTTGCTCACTTCTGTAAAGTGCCTTGAGATAATGTGTGTTATGAGCTGGCACTTCACATAAATAAAGCTGGGTTGAGTTAAATACTGACGTAGCTGAAACATTTGATTATCATATTTTATGAGACAATATAATAAGAACTGTTGCAAGACATGAAGTACAACAGGGCTGGAAACAGAATCTACTCTTTTAACGTTTATTTAATCTACAACATTGGGTTTTCAAACATCTGTCCTTATATGCAGGAAACAGCACACAGCTCATGAGGCGTTGGGTTGAGGGTACCACCCACACGTGGAGTCAGGTCCAGCTCATCTTCTGAAACACCAGGTGGAGGAGTGAAGCGAAAGTGCTGCAGCAGGGTGGTGAAGAAGATGAAGAGCTCCATCCTGGCCAGACCCTCTCCCAGACAAATCCTCCGACCTGTGAGAAGAAGAACTGTCAGGAAGACTGGAGGACATCTGAACATCTAGAGGAACTGTCAGGAAGACTGGAGGACATCTGAACATCTAGAGGAACTGTCAGGATGACTGGAGGACATCTGAACATCTAGAAGAACTGTCAGGAAGACTGGAGGACATCTGAACATCTAGAGGAACTGTCAGGAAGACTGGAGGACATCTGAACATCTAGAGGAACTGTCAGGATGACTGGATGACATCTGAACATCTAGAAGAACTGTCAGGAATCACAAACCTGCAGAAAAAGGCATGAAGGCATGTGGCTGGACAAACTTCCCATCTTTGTCCAGGAAGTGGGCAGGATAGAAGCTGTGGGGCCTCTCCCACTCACTCTCATCATACAGGACAGAAGTCAGGAGAGGATAAACCGTGGTCCCCTGTGGACAATGACACTCATTTCTTTAGATCTTTTATCTTTGGCTGATTTCTATCACTTGTTGTAGAGCTCTACCTTCTTGATGAAGTGACCCTGGAAGGTGACATCTTGGCTCGTCCTGTGAGGAAGTGCCATGGGAACAACATTGGCCAGTCTCTGAGTCTCATGGATGACAGCGTTGGTGAAGGGCAGGTTCTTCCTGTCCTCCAGCTGCACCTGACGACCTCCTATCACCCTGCTCAGCTCCTCCTGGACCTGGTCTGGGAGGGGGAGAACCAGAGGACATCATTCATTCCTTTCTTCATCTCATGAAAGTTTTCTTGATTCCATGAGTAGTGTTGTATTGTATGTATCCACAGAGAGCTGTTTCATATCTGTGTTTACAGACCCGTACCCTGTATTTTGGGATACTTGGTCATCAGTAGAAGTCCCCATCTGAGAGTAGTTGCAGTCGTGTCAGTGCCAGCAGCAAACAACTGATTAACATTCATCAGAAGGTTTTCATAGTGGAAGTGACTGGTGGTAATTCCTGATTTCTGTGTAAACAGACCAACACGATTAATGATTAAAAAGGAACATGATGTACAAGATCACCTTGTTCCTTCTGCACCGTAAACTGTTCAATCAGTTTTCTTAGAGTAACATTTCCCTACCTCCAGGTTTTGCTTGCGGGTTAGAAAGGCATCCACAAAGCCTCTGCACATCTGTGGATCTAGAGTCTCTTCCAAACGCCTGAGCAGCTCTACATTCTGTTTCCTATTGGCAATAAACAACCTGCGGTATTCCCTCCTGTTAGTGATCCATTTGAATAACCAGGGAAAGAGGTTGTACACCTGTTGAAGACGTAGATTTAGGATATATCTATGTTTGAAATAACATCAGCCTCTTCAAAAAGCAAAAATAAACAATCAAACAAAAAAACCCTTTCATGTCCACTGATCAACACACACTCACACACACACACACGCACACACGCACACACACACACGCACACACGCACACACACACTCTCAAAGAAGTATCTCTTGTTGTTATGCTAGTGCTGGTCTCAAGCACCAGTCACCAGAAAGATTCCAGCCAGGAGATGAGGACTGATCCTCCATCTGCTCACAGTTCTAAGCAGCTGAGACGTTGCTGATAAGATGTGGTGAAGATGTGGTGTGACTATACTGCCATCCACTGCTCAGCACTGAACTCACACCCAGAGCTCAGATGACGTGTTGTTTAGATGTATGTATAAAACCACATTAACATGCATGTTGCTTATATTATTTATTTTAAATACTGTAATTTGTCATTCCTCTCATTGTGAATGACTTTGGTTCTAAGATATCTGTAATGTGAACACATTTATTTTACATAGTTGATTGGGGAGGACAGGGACAGAATATAGCTTCATTCAATCCAGGCAATTTCAGTCACTCTTTGGACAAACTTAGCAGAAGAAGTTCTACCTGTACTGATGGGGTCCCCAGAAGTTGCACATTTCTCTTTGTCCGTTCTACCATGGACGTGAACTCTGGGTCATCGTATTCAAACCTGCTGCCATACACAATGGAGCAGATGATGTTGGAGACTGCATAGTTCACTGGTTGGCTTGTATCAAAAGCTCCTCCTGCAACCGATAAAATTAAATATGTTCTCTGTCACAATATTACTACAATGCTTTGTTATTAGTTAAAATACGACATTTACCTTTAAACTCCTTGAAGACTCCAATGAGGTGCTGACTCTCCTCAATGATTTTATCCTCACAGAGCCTCTTGCCCATCCCAAAGTCTTTCAGGTTTGCCAGGGCAAAGCGCCTCATCTCTCTCCAGGAGTCTCCATTGGACCATGCAACACCTGGGAGGCAGTAAATAAGCATAGCTAGCAACGTGGATTAGAACTACAACTTATGTGAGAAAGTAGCAAAGTTTTCATTCTTTACCATTCCCTTGAGTGAATTCATGCACAATCAGCATCGTATCTCTGTCTCCAAACGCGTCAGCATAGTTGACCAGAGCCTCCTTCACTGTCTTGTACCCGGCCAGGACCACCACCTTCTTGGGTCCAAGGTAGACGGTGAACACTGATCCATATTTCTTGGAGAACTAAGACAAAGGAATGCTCTTAAATCCAGCAGTGACAGTAAATGAAGAGAGTGCTCCAGTCTCCTCCTCACCTCCAGCAAAGTATGGTAGGGTCTCTGGAGGTCGAGCTGCAGCAGGTTCCCAATGAGGGGAAGTGGTCTGGGTCCTGGTGGCTCCTTACCCTCTGCCTTGGAGCTGAAGCTGGAGGAGGAGACCAAGAAGACCAGGAGCAGGACCACCAGAGCCCCCAGCAGGGAGACCGGAGAGGAGGTCTGGAGAACCACATCCAGCACACCCATGGCTTGAGCTTTGATCTGACTGAGGCACAGATTGAACCCAGACGCGGATGGTGTTCTCAGATCTGAATCGCATTGATGGACAGTTTAAAAGGCTTCCTGCTCAAAGGGAGGGATCAAATGAGAAAACACGTCACCGAGTTGGGAAAGTAGAGTTCACAACATCTATCAAGTCTGACCTAGTATTTGGATATTTCTGTTATTTAAACAGTTGAGAGAATTTCAGCAAAACATCATCAAATTAGTACAAGCTTAAGCACCCGCATGGTGTCACAAAGCAAACAGATGCTTTGGCTGAGGCTGTGTCTGTGTCCTGTTCTTTCACATCCGTGTTTTTGCTGATTTGATGGATTAGTTTGAAGCAAGTAATGGCACTCAACCTCACACTACCAAATTACTGCTGTTTTACTGTCTTTATGCTGAGTTACAATATGAATGTCCATCGGCTGCATCTGTGGGAATCCAGAGGAAGATACATGGTTTGCATGGGTCAACTTCCTGTTCCAACAGAGATGAGCCAGTTTGACACTGTTCTTGAGTCCCTGCATCATGTTTATATCCTCGAACGCGGGGATATTATGTTTTTGGCCCGACCGCCGCCACTCGTTTTTCATGTTAACGCGATAACTCGAACACCATTTGGAGCTGAATTTTGATATTGGGCAGACAGATTCATCACTCATAGAGGAAGAACTGATTCGATTTTCATGCATTTCAGATTTTATCTTGGCCACGAGGGTCAGCACTATGCTTACTAAAGCAACTGAAGCAACACAGATTGTTCAGTCGTGTCTCGGGGTTTGGGGATATATGCACTGCATTCGGTGCTGAGTGCATAGGTCTAGTTTGTGTTTGCACACAGTTGTTTTTATCTCTTTTGGCTGCTGCTACTAACATGAATGACTTCAACTACAGGGTGACATGATGGAAATAAAGCTGTCACAAGAGTTCATATTTCCATTATTCAGACCAGCAAACAGTCCACAGACCAGCTGTGAGGCACATTAAACCAGTCCTAGTCTGAGCAGGCAGGTGTTTGCTTGGCGTGTTGTCATGTTGTCACAGGTAGCTGGAGGGGAAGGCGCCCACACACAGCAGACTGGGCCAGAGATGAGGTGAAGCAGGGACATTCATTAACAATGACAGCAGATGATCCGCAGACTGGTGTGGGACAGGGATGACTGGGGAGGACGGGGGAACAGACTGGAGGAGCTAACAGGGGTCCAGGGGGACATGAGTGGAGAGGACAGACAGGACAACAAACTGGAGACTGAAAAGCTAGCTAAGACATAGAGAGGAAAGAGACCAGACCTGGGTGAGTGGCTGGTTGGCTGTTGGACTGGTAGGCTAGAAAGACGGGTAGCAGGACAGCTAGCAGGACGGGTAGCAGGACAGCTAGCAGGACAGCTAGCAGGACGGGTAGCAGGACAGCTAGCAGGACAGGTAGCAGGACGGGTAGCAGGACGGGTAGCAGGACAGGTAGCAGGACAGCTAGCAGGACGGGTAGCAGGACGGGTAGCAGGACAGCTAGCAGGACAGCTAGCAGGACGGGTAGCAGGACAGCTAGCAGGACGGGTAGCAGGACGGTTAGCAGGACAGCTAGCAGGACAGGTAGCAGGACGGGTAGCAGGACAGCTAGCAGGACAGCTAGCAGGACAGCTAGCAGAACAGGTAGCAGGACAGCTAGCAAGACGGGTAGCAGAACAGGTAGCAGGACAGGTAGCAGGACAGCTAGCAGGACAGGTAGCACATAAAAGATGTGGGAAGGCCAAATTAATATAACTTAATTCAAGCTATGATAATGCCACTTTTCAATGCATGTGCCCGTCTTAGAGTAGGTGTCATTGCCAGCAGACAGAATAACTTCCATCATTTGTCATTTTCACAGTGACTGGGGGGGACCCTGGTTTCTGCCTAAACAGACCAACATGATCGATGATTCACCAAAATAATATGATTCTCTCAGGTAGTTGGTGTTCCTTCACTACACACTCTGCTCATTCACTGTTTTATTAGTAGGAACATCGTGTCCAGGTTCACATTGTTCCATCCGCTCTGTGAACCATGACTTGTCATAAATGAATGCTTCCTAACCTCCTGAGGTCCGTGCCGACTAGACGGACGTCCACAAAGTGTCAACACTTCAAGTCAGGGCCTGCAGCAAGAGTCACGCTTCAGGTGTGCTGGGAGGCACAGGTGTCCACCTCCTTCTGTTTTAACAATACACACGACATATGAATGGATCCACTCCCCCACATCAGACAGAGCCACAGGGGCCACGCCACAGGCCCCGGGCCCCGGGCCCCGGGCCCCGTCTCACATCCAACTCCACCCTCACAGATACAGGACACTGAGATGGAGGAAGCTGTCACCTTCAACCAGCTGCCCGCTGACCTCTGTATGCTGCTCACTGCCCTCTACGGGACAGTGTCCTGAGGTGTTCTCGTGTTTTCTTTCTGCTGATGTTGTTTTTCCTTTTTTGTTCTGTTTGTTTCGATTGTTTTTTTTGTTTTTTTTTACAATTCAGTCATTTAGGCTGGCGTGCAAACAGCAGGCATGTGATGTGGGCTGTTGTACTTGTTTTGAATGAAACTGTCAACAAGTGTCATGTGAATTCTTATACATGAAGCACACACACTTTCAAGAATAATTTAAGATTCAGAAGGGTGTCAGTTTTTATTTTGCAGCACATACAAGTTAACAAGTTAACTCGGACCTTTGGATCACACAACGAGCTAGAGGAGACCCTTTAAAATTCTATTTTCTGATGGAAACTGACTTCAGTGTCTGCCAACTCTACTCTAGAGCCTGAACTATCCCTGTAATGTTCTGCTAATGATATGAAGTACTGCTGCATGAACAGGGATCAGAATCTACACTTTTGAATGTAGTTGAGTTAGATCTACATTAAATCTACAAACCTACATCTACAAACCTAAAGCATTGGGGTTTCAACACCTCTTTCTCTCACATACAGGAAACAGCACACAGCGCATGAGGCATTGGACTGAGGGTGAAGCCCACACGTGGAGTCAGGTCCAGCTCATCTTCTGAAACACCAGGTGGAGGAGTGAAGCGAAAGTTCTGCAGCAGTGTGGTGAAGAAGATGAAGAGCTCCATCCTGGCCAGACTCTCTCCCAGACAAATCCTCCGACCTGTGAGAAGAAGAACTGTCAGGAAGACTGGAGGACATCTGAACATCTAGAAGAAATGTCAGGAAGACTGGAGGACATCTGAACATCTAGAAGAACTGTCAGGAAGACTGGAACTGTCAGGAGGACTGGAGGACATCTGAACATCTAGAAGAACTGTCAGGAATCACAAACCTGCAGAAAAAGGCATGAAGGCATCTGGCTGGACAAACTTCCCATCTTTGTCCAGGAAGTGGGCAGGATAGAAGCTGTGGGGCCTCTCCCACTCACTCTCATCATACAGGACAGAAGTCAGGAGAGGATAGACCGTGGTCCCCTGTGGACAACGTGATTTACTTACTTCTTATTCTTATATTAGTTGTGGTTCACAGAGCTCTACCTTCTTGATGAAGTGACCCTGGAAGGTGACGTCTTGGCTCGTCATGTGAGGAAGTGCCATGGGAACAACATTGGCCAGTCTCTGAGTCTCATGGATGACAGCGTTGGTGAAGGGCAGGTTCTTCCTGTCCTCCAGCTGCACCTGACGACCTCCTATCACCCTGCTCAGCTCCTCCTGGACCTGGTCTGGAGGTCAAAGGAGAGGAAACACAACGCTAGTTTTGGAAGAAGTTGCTGGTTTGTGTTCCTTTGTTAAACAGAGGCTCTTCCAGAAGATTGTTGACCATTCATCCTGCATTACTGTTAATTGCTCCCAGTCATATACTAACATACTAAATCAGACTCAGTTTTTAATTTCATGGCTCTCCAGAATGCAAATGTTTTGAGAGTCACTTTGAATAAAACTTATTCAACCATCCACAGCTCAGGCCAACCTTCACCTAGAGACATAGTGTAATGCTTTTCACTCTACTATTCACCATGGGATGCTTGATTTTAAGATCCATAGAGTTGATGTAGAAGCAGTAGGAGCACAACCTTTATGTATACATATAGCTGTATATCCTTTCCTAAACAAGGTGTCAAAATTTAACAACAAAGAACCCTCCGCCTCAAAAATAGTTTTATCGACCCCATCCCACCTTTCCCGGGCTCTGAGAGCTCTATCCAGCGGCGCAGATAGGTTTTTTGAACTGTGTGGGACAAAGCTGTCAGCAGTGTTTCCCTAAAGTGTGGGGGACAGATTTATTAATTAATTATTTAATTACAATAAAAGTCCAAAAAATAAGTCCATGGTCACTTTTTTGTACTTTTGGTCCTCATTATAGGAGGAATGTTTACTCCAGAAACATGCTGCTGACGTGTATGTTGAAGAGCTGCTGTATCAAAGTGAATTGTCTCCCGCCACGAATGAGGACTACGATGTGGTTCCAACACATTCCTCTTTTTGCTGAATTTTGCCTCTGGATTTGAATAACCAGATTTGATGGTCAAGTCATCAAAAACTGTTTTCTCTCACAAATGTGGGAATGAAATTGCGTTAAAATGTACAATAAAATGTAAAAAGGTTACATTTATCTTGTCTGGCCGGCAGCTCTGTGGGTGCTCTAAACCTCTAAACCTCTGATGCTAAACAGGAGCAGCACTAGAGGTAGTAGCAATTCTTCACAGATTTTTGAAACCTCTCAAAATTCCTGTAGGAGAATTTTCTGAGTGCAATTTTGGGTTAAATTTGGACATTTACAAACCTTCACCTCGAGCTTACTATGTAGAATATATCAAACAAAGGGATTTTAAAGGGACTTTAAAAAAGCATGATCTCTGATGAAACCAATGTCTCACCATAAAACATAAAACAGTCCAGCCATCATAGATCATCATAGAACAATAGAAAAATATGATAGCACTGTACCATGGTTTGGGTTGCATGTGATGCTATGTGAAATGTTCTGCTCCTTACCCTGCAATTCTGGATACTTGGCCATGAGCAGAAGTGCCCATCTGAGTGTAGTTGCTGTCGTGTCAGTGCCAGCAGCAAAGAGATCCACAACAGTCACCATGAGGTTTTTATCATGGAACTGACTGTTGGTCGTTCCAGAGTCCTGTAGGTGAACAGGGGAAGTTTGAACCTGATTCACATTGACTGTGACATTTTGGATTAATGTATTCGTCTGTGTGCCACGACAAATCCACCTACATTAAATTTCCCCTCAAATACATCTTAGGGAGATGATGTTATAATGATAGGGACACAATCCCACACTGCACAAGGCTTGCTGGACTGTGTTTTGGTTTCATTGTATTTTGGATGTCATGATGAGATTAGCTGTAAGAAGGAACCTCCTGCCCCTCAACCAGCCACCCATATCTACTTGTTAGACAGATCATCAAAACGTTGATCGTTCTTACCAGAACGATCAAAATGTGTTTTACATCCAACCTGGAAAATGTATGTAACAGAACTAATGAACTGAAAGAACAACAAATACAAAATCTCCAAACCTCCAACCTTTGCTTTTGTGTTAGAAAGGCCTCAACAAAGCTTCTGCACATCTGTGGGTCAAGGGTCTTTTTTAAATCACTGAACAGTGCCAAGTTCTGTTTTCTTATGTAGTCAGCAATCCTTCGCATTTGACTCCTGTCACTGACCCATTGGCAGATCGATGGGAACAAGTTGTACAACTGTAAAAAGAAAAAAAACAAACAAAAAACACACAGGGAGCGGTGTTGGACACCTGCTAACTACAATGAACCCTAATACTCAGGTAGACAGTAATACCTGAATAGACGGGGAGCCTGCGAGTTGAATTCTTTTGTTGGTCAGATCCACCATAGAGGTAAACCTGCTGTCATGATATTCAAATCTGCTTCCATACACGATGGAGGACATGATATTATAGACAGCATAGTTGATTGACTGGGTCATATCAAAGGCTTCCCCTTTATGGTAGAAAATCCAAAGTTGGTCTTCAGTTGGTCTTCATTGATCTAAAAGTGAACAAATCAACCATTCGCTAAACACAAGACACCTACCTTTGTATTTCTTGACCACTGCAATGAAGTATTGACACTCCTCAATGATTTTATCCTCACAGAGCCTCTTGCCCATCCCAAAGTCTTTCAGGTTTGTCAGGGCAAAGCGCCTCATCTCTCTCCAGGCATCCCCATTGGACCATAGAACTCCTATGAGTAAAGTAATGTTATCTCACTGGCTGAAACATAAAAAAATACCCCTTCTCGTTCTTCTTTCCTTACCATGACCCTGAGAAGTTTCGTATACGATTAAAGGAGGATCTCGTACTCCAAACTCATCAGCATAGTTGACCAGAGCCTCCTTCACTGTCTTGTACCCGGCCAGGACCACCACCTTCTTGGGTCCAAGGTAGACGGTGAACACTGATCCATATTTCTTGGAGAACTAAGACAAAGGAATGCTGTTAAATCCAGCAGTGACAGTAAATGAAGAGAGTGCTCCAGTCTCCTCACCTCCAGCAAAGTGTGGTAGGGTCTCTGGAGGTCGAGCTGCAGCAGGTTCCCAATGAGGGGAAGTGGTCTGGGTCCTGGTGGCTCCTTACCCTCTGCCTTGGAGCTGAAGCTGGAGGAGGAGACCAAGAAGACCAGGAGCAGGACCACCAGAGCCCCCAGCAGGGAGACCGGAGAGGAGGTCTGGAGAACCACATCCAGCACACCCATGGCTTTAACACTAATTATGTTTGATGTGACTGAAGCACTGACCTCACACTAACAAAGAGTCTGCTAGCATTATAGGATTGAGAGGAAATCTTCACTCTCAGCCAGCATGGGGAGGGAAATGCATAGGTTAATGAGACAGATATATCAATTATTTACTTTTGTGGTCATTTCAGGTCAGCACCCTGGATTAGTTATAATTTCTAAGCAGCACTTCTGCACACTCAGTCTGTCCAAAGTTTAAACACATTCTGCAGGGACCTTTATTTCAGGGTCACACAGTCGTGTCATGCCTTTAGTTTAATTGACTGATAGTTGTAACCAACTCCTAAAACCTCTTGAGCTACTTTTTTGCCAACCAGGTGGGTGCACATGGGGGAAGAGGTATTTGGGGTCCCCCCACAGAATACATATTATGGCCTCCTTACCAAGTATTATGCAAGCTATTTCATGTCAGCCTGTCACTGAGGCTAATGGGGGACATTCAATGTGATTGGATGGTGTTTTTCCAGGTTTAGTTACAATACCACTAACGAAACTGATCATAAATCAAGGAATTAAGATGAACGATGCAGTGTTACTTTAATCCGTGTTTAGCTGTAACTGAGTTTCTGTGACAAAAACACAGCCCCATATATAAAAACATATAAAAAACATACCGTTCTGTGTCCGGGTATACAGACGTCTGTCTGGACGTCTGTCACGTGTCCTCACGCCCGTTATTTACACTTGCTATTCTGCGATGCTCACAGGCAAAGACAGCCTAGCCTAGCCTAGCCTAGCCTAGCCAAGTCTAGCCTAGCCTAGCCTAGCCTAGCCTAGCCTAGCCTAGCCAAGCCTAGCCTAGTCTAGTCTAACATAGCCTACAGGGATTTTACGATGTAAAATCGTATGTCGGATGTCCCACTGGGCGAAGGCAGGGAAAACACTGAGTCCTGGGAGCAACTCTGATGGTGCTGCTGTAGCATCCATCTGGTCTTCTACAAACTACTACCACCACCATCACTATGATGTATGACCATCCCACTTATCAGTATGATCAGACCTTAAATGTGAGGTAAGCTGCTGTAGGTTCAGACTGCCGGGGTCCTTTCTGGCCTCCTTTCTCTTTGTGGATGTGGCTTTGACGACCTCGGCCTGCTGGGGGGTTGGCCAGGCTGAGTTGGATCCAGGACTCCATCCCTCACCATGGCTCTTCCTGCTGCATGCACTGTTTCTCCTATGGACTCATCTGACCTCTAGACTACAGTCTGAATTGTTAGCCATCAATCCTTATATCTCTGTATACTGTCTTGCCTCTGTCTGTCCTGGGTGAGGATCCCCTCCTCTGTCTCTCTCGGAGGTTTCTTCCATTTTTTTCTCTGAGGGTGTAATGGCACTTGTCACTTCTCTCCACGTATTGTTGCTCACTTCTGAAAAGTGCCTTGAGATAATGTGTGTTATGAGCTGGCACTTCACATAAATAAAGCTGGGTTGAGTTAAATACTGACGTAGCTGAAACATTTGATTATCATATTTTATGAGACTATATAATAAGAACTGTTGCAAGACATGACGTACAACAGGGCTGGAAACAGAATCTACTCTTTTAACGTTTATTCAATCGACAACATTGGGTTTTCAAACATCTGTCCTTATATGCAGGAAACAGCACACAGCTCATGAGGCGTTGGACTGAGGGTGACACCCACACGTGGAGTCAGGTCCAGCTCATCTTCTGAAACACCAGGTGGAGGAGTGAAGCGAAAGTGCTGCAGCAGGGTGGTGAAGAAGATGAAGAGCTCCATCCTGGCCAGACCCTCTCCCAGACAAATCCTCCGACCTGTGAGAAGAAGAACTGTCAGGAAGTCTGGAGGACATCTGAACATCTAGAAGAACTGTCAGGAAGACTGGAGGACATCTGAACATCTAGAAGAACTGTCAGGAAGGCTGGAGGACATCTGAACATCTAGAGGAACTGTCAGGAAGACTGGAGAACATCTGAACATCTAGAAGAACTGTCAGGAAGACTGGAGGACATCTGAACATCTAGAAGAACTGTCAGGAGGACTGGAGGAAATCTGAACATCTAGAAGAACTGTCAGGAATCACAAACCTGCAGAAAAAGGCATGAAGGCATCTGGCTGGACAAACTTCCCATCTTTGTCCAGGAAGTGGGCAGGATAGAAGCTGTGGGGCCTCTCCCACTCACTCTCATCATACAGGACAGAAGTCAGGAGAGGACAAACCGTGGTCCCCTGTGGACAATGACACTCATTTCTTTACCAATTTTACCTATCTATATCTTTTATTTTTGGCTGATTTCTATCACTTGTTGTAGAGCTCTACCTTCTTGATGAAGTGACCCTGGAAGGTGACATCTTGGCTCGTCTTGTGAGGAAGTGCCATGGGGGCGATGTTGGCCAGTCTCTGAGTCTCATGGATGACAGCGTTGGTGAAGGGCAGGTTCTTCCTGTCCTCCAGCTGCACCTGACGACCTCCTATCACCCTGCTCAGCTCCTCCTGGACCTGGTCTGGAGGGGGGGGGGGTCAAAGGAGGATCAAAAACTTGACTCAAGGTTTTTAATGTCTTTATTCAGAGATCATGTTGTCATTGTCAAATATTTAAAGGTTCTTGATGTATGTTTTGAAATAAAGCTACACAATTGTGTGTTTACAGACCCGTACCCTGTATTTTGGGATACTTGGTCATCAGTAGAAGTTCCCATCTGAGAGTAGATGCAGACGTGTCAGTGCCAGCAGCAAACATGTGAATGACTGTCATCAGAAGGTTTTCACTGTGGAAGTGACTGGTGCTGATCCCTGATTCCTGTAGAAACAGACCAATAACTGTATGACCACACCATGATCGGGTGCCATTTAATTACCTGCTGTTAAGATTAGCACATCAATTTTCATGGATTATTATTTCCCAACCTTCAGATTTTGCTGGTGGACTATGAAGGCATCCACAAAGCCTCTGCACATCTGTGGATCCAGGGTCTCCTCCAGACGTCTGAACAGCTCTACGTTCTGTTTTCTGTTGGTCATAAACAACCTGTGGAATTCCCTCCTGATGGCGATCCATTTTAAAGCCCAGGGAAACAGGTTGTACAGCTGACAAAGCAGATTTGGAATATTTTAGCATCTGTTATTGAATGACACATGATGCTGAGTGACAAATTCTTTGTATAACTTGTAGTTATAAGTGTAGGAAGACTGCATACAATAATACACTGAAACTCCTGTGTCATGTTGCACATTAAGAGGCTGTGACTAAAAATCTTATTACAATTATAACATTTAAAGAAGAGTTCTACCTGTACTGATGGGCTCCCAAGGATTTGTGTGTTTCTGTTTGTTCGATCGACCATGGACGTGAACTCTGGGTCGTCGTATTCAAACCTGCTGCCATATATAATGGAGCAGATGATGTTGGAGACTGCATAGTTCACTGGTTGGGTCGTATCAAACGCTTCTCCTGCAACAGTGAACTGGAGGTAAATGCCATTGCATTAGTCATGTAGTTAGTGATCACAGGATATTTACCTTTAAATGTCTTGAAGACTCCAATGAGGTGCTGACTCTCCTCAATGATTTTATCCTCACAGAGCCTCTTGCCCATCCCAAAGTCTTTCAGGTTTGTCAGGGCAAAGCGCCTCATCTCTCTCCAGGTGTCTCCATTGGACCATAGAACTCCTGAGAAGAAATAAATAAGACAATATGAGGATATTATATAACTTAATACACAACTAAACAACAATGCAATGTGCAAAAGCATTGAGGTTTTACCCCCTTACCAGTTCCTTGTGTGATTTCATCCATAATGTGCATCGTATCTCTGTCTCCAAACACATCAGCATAGTTGACCAGAGCCTCCTTCACTGTCTTGTACCCGGCCAGGACCACCACCTTCTTGGGTCCAAGGTATACGGTGAACACTGATCCATATTTCTTGGAGAACTAAGACAAAGGAATGCTGTTAAATCCAGCAGTGACAGTAAATGAAGAGAGTGCTCCAGTCTCCTCCTCACCTCCAGCAAAGTGTGGTAGGGTCTCTGAAGGTCGAGCTGCAGCAGGTTCCCAATGAGGGGAAGTGGTCTGGGTCCTGGTGGCTCCTTACCCTCTGCCTTGGAGCTGAAGCTGGAGGAGGAGACCAAGAAGACCAGGAGCAGGACCACCAGAGCCCCCAGCAGGGAGACCGGAGAGGAGGTCTGGAGAACCACATCCAGCACACCCATGGCTTGAGCTTTGATCTGACTGAGGCACAGACTGAACCCAGACGCGGATGGTGTTCTCAGATCTGAATCGCATTGATGGACAGTTTAAAAGGCTTCCTGCTCAAAGGGAGGGATCAAATGAGAAAACACGTCACCGAGTTGGGAAAGTAGAGTTCACAACATCTATCAAGTCTGACCTAGTATTTGGATATTTCTGTTATTTCAACAGTTGAGAGAATTTCAGCAAAACATCATCAAATTAGTACAAGATTAAGCACCCGCATGGTGTCACAAAGCAAACAGATGCTTTGGCTGAGGCTGTGTCTGTGTCCTGTTCTTTCACATCTGTGTTTTTGCTGATTTGATGGATTAGTTTGAAGCAAGTAATGGCACTCAACCTCACACTACCAAATTATTGCTGTTTTACTGTCTTTATGCTGAGTTACAATATGAATGTCCATCGGCTGCATCTGTGGGAATCCAGAGGAAGATACATGGTTTGCATGGGTCAACTTCCTGTTCCAACAGAGATGAGCCAGTTTGACACTGTTCTTGAGTCCCTGCATCATGTTTATATCCTCGAACGCGGGGATATTATGTTTTTGGCCCGACCGCTGCCGCTCATTTTTCATGTTAACGCGATAACTCGAACACCATTTGGAGCTGAATTTTGATATTGGGCAGACAGATTCATCACTCATAGAGGAAGAACTGATTCGATTTTCATGCATTTCAGATTTTATCTTGGCCACGAGGGTCAGCACTATGGTTACTAAAGCAACTGAAGCAACACAGATTGTTCAGTCGTGTCTCGGGGTTTGGGGATATATGCACTGCATTCGGTGCTGAGTACATAGGTCTAGTTTGTGTTTGCACACAGTTGTTTTTATCTCAACATGTTTTGGCTGCTGCTACTAACATGAATGACTTCAACTACAGGGTGACATGTTGGAAATAAAGCTGTCACAAGAGTTCATATTTCCATTATTCAGACCAGCAAACAGTCCACAGACCAGCTGTGAGGCACATTAAACCAGTCCTAGTCTGAGCAGGCAGGTGTTTGCTTGGCGTGTTGTCATGTTGTCACAGGTAGCTGGAGGGGAAGGCGCCCACACACAGCAGACTGGGCCAGAGATGAGGTGAAGCAGGGACATTCATTAACAATGACAGCAGATGATCCGCAGACTGGTGTAGGACAGGGATGACTGGGGAGGACGGGGGAACAGACTGGAGGAGCTAACAGGGGTCCAGGGGGACATGAGTGGAGAGGACAGACAGGACAACAAACTGGAGACTGAAAAGCTAGCTAAGACATAGAGAGGAAAGAGACCAGACCTGGGTGAGTGGCTGGTTGGCTGTTGGACTGGTAGGCTAGAAAGACGGGTAGCAGGACAGCTAGCAGGACGGTTAGCAGGACAGCTAGCAGGACAGGTAGCAGGACAGGTAGCAGGACGGCTAGCAGGACGGTTAGCAGGACAGGTAGCAGGACAGGTAGCAGGACGGGTAGCAGGACAGCTAGCAGGACAGCTAGCAGGACAGCTAGCAGAACAGGTAGCAGGACAGCTAGCAAGACGGGTAGCAGAACAGGTAGCAGGACAGGTAGCAGGACAGCTAGCAGGACAGGTAGCACATAAAAGATGTGGGAAGGCCAAATTAATATAACTTAATTCAAGCTATGATAATGCCACTTTTCAATGCATGTGCCCGTCTTAGAGTAGGTGTCATTGCCAGCAGACAGAATAACTTCCATCATTTGTCATTTTCACAGTGACTGGGGGGGACCCTGGTTTCTGCCTAAACAGACCAACATGATCGATGATTCACCAAAATAATACGATTCTCTCAGGTAGTTGGTGTTCCTTCATTACACACTCTGCTCATTCATTGTTTTATTAGTAGGAACATTGTGTCCAGGTTCACATTGTTCCATCCGCTCTGTGAACCATGACTTGTCATAAATGAATGCTTCCTAACCTCCTGAGGTCCGTGCCGACTAGACGGACGTCCACAAAGTGTCAACACTTCAAGTCAGGGCCTGCAGCAAGAGTCACGCTTCAGGTGTGCTGGGAGGCACAGGTGTCCACCTCCTTCTGTTGTAACAATACACACGACATATGAATGGATCCACTCCCCCACATCAGACAGAGCCACAGGGGCCACGCCACAGGCCCCGGGCCCCGGGCCCCGGGCCCCGGGCCCCGGGCCCCGGGCCCCGGGCCCCGGGCCCCGGGCCACGCCACAGGCCCCGGGCCCCGGGCCCCGGGCCCCGGGCCCCGTCTCACATCCAACTCCACCCTCACAGATACAGGACACTGAGATGGAGGAAGCTGTCACCCTCAACCAGCTGCCCGCTGACCTCTGTATGCTGCTCACTGCCCTCTACGGGACAGTGTCCTGAGGTGTTCTCGTGTTTTCTTTCTGCTGATGTTGTTTTTCCTTTTTTGTTCTGTTTTTTTTTTTGTTTTTTTTTTTACAATTCAGTCATTTAGGCTGGCGTGCAAACAGCAGGCATGTGATGTGGGCTGTTGTACTTGTTTTGAATGAAACTGTCAACAAGTGTCATGTGAATTCTTATACATGAAGCACACACACTTTCAAGAATAATTTAAGATTCAGAAGGGTGTCAGTTTTTATTTTGCAGCACATACAAGATAACAAGTTAACTCGGACCTTTGGATCACACAACGAGCTAGAGGAGCCCCTTTAAAATTCTATTTTCTGATGGAAACTGACTTCAGTGTCTGCCAACTCTACTCTAGAGCCTGAACTATCCCTGTAATGTTCTGCTAATGATATGAAGTACTGCTGCATGAACAGGGATCAGAATCTACACTTTTGAATGTAGTTGAGTTAGATCTACATTAAATCTACAAACCTACATCTACAAACCTAAAGCATTGGGGTTTCAACACCTCTTTCCCTCACATACAGGAAACAGCACACAGCGCATGAGGCGTTGGACTGAGGGTACCACCCACACGTGGAGTCAGGTCCAGCTCATCTTCTGAAACACCAGGTGGAGGAGTGAAGCGAAAGTGCTGCAGCAGGGTGGTGAAGAAGATGAAGAGCTCCATCCTGGCCAGACCCTCTCCCAGACAAATCCTCCGACCTGTGTGAAGAAGAACTGTCAGGAAGACTGGAGGACATCTGAACATCTAGAGGAACTGTCAGGAATCACAAACCTGCAGAAAAAGGCATGAAGGCATCTGGCTGGACAAACTTCCCATCTTTGTCCAGGAAGTGGGCAGGATAGAAGCTGTGGGGCCTCTCCCACTCACTCTCATCATACAGGACAGAAGTCAGGAGAGGATAAACCGTGGTCCCCTGTGGACAGTGACACTCATTTCTTTAGATCTTTTGTTTTTGGCTGATTTCTATCACTTGTTGTAGAGCTCTACCTTCTTGATGAAGTGACCCTGGAAGGTGACGTCTTGGCTCGTCTTGTGAGGAAGTGCCATGGGAACAACATTGGCCAGTCTCTGAGTCTCATGAATGACAGCGTTGGTGAAGGGCAGGTTCTTCCTGTCCTCCAGCTGCACCTGACGACCTCCTATCACCCTGCTCAGCTCCTCCTGGACCTGGTCTGGAGGGGGGGGGCAGAGGATAAAACGGAGCAAAAACGTCATTCACTCTCATTCATTCCTTTCTTCATCTCATGAAAGTTTTCTTGATTCCATGAGTAGTGTTGTATTGTATGTATCCACAGAGAGCTGTTTCATATCTGTGTTTACAGACCCGTACCCTGTATTTTGGGATACTTGGTCATCAGTAGAAGTCCCCATCTGAGAGTAGTTGCAGTCGTGTCAGTGCCAGCAGCAAACAACTGATTAACATTCATCAGAAGGTTTTCATAGTGGAAGTGACTGGTGGTAATTCCTGATTTCTGTGTAAACAGACCAACACGATTAATGATTAAAAAGGAACATGATGTACAAGATCACCTTGTTCCTTCTGCACCGTAAACTGTTCAATCAGTTTTCTTAGAGTAACATTTCCCTACCTCCAGGTTTTGCTTGCGGGTTAGAAAGGCATCCACAAAGCCTCTGCACATCTGTGGATCTAGAGTCTCTTCCAAACGCCTGAGCAGCTCTACATTCTGTTTCCTATTGGCAATAAACAACCTGCGGTATTCCCTCCTGTTAGTGATCCATTTGAATAACCAGGGAAAGAGGTTGTACACCTGTTGAAGACGTAGATTTAGGATATATCTATGTTTGAAATAACATCAGCCTCTTCAAAAAGCAAAAATAAACAATCAAACAAAAAAACCCTTTCATGTCCACTGATCAACACACACTCACACACACACGCACACACGCACACACACACACACTCTCAAAGAAGTATCTCTTGTTGTTATGCTAGTGCTGGTCTCAAGCACCAGTCACCAGAAAGATTCCAGCCAGGAGATGAGGACTGATCCTCCATCTGCTCACAGTTCTAAGCAGCTGAGACGTTGCTGATAAGATGTGGTGAAGATGTGGTGTGACTATACTGCCATCCACTGCTCAGCACTGAACTCACACCCAGAGCTCAGATGACGTGTTGTTTAGATGTATGTATAAAACCACATTAACATGCATGTTGCTTATATTATTTATTCTAGATACTGTAATTTGTCATTCCTCTCATTGTGAATGACTTTGGTTCTAAGATATCTGTAATGTGAACACATTTATTTTACATAGTTGATTGGGGAGGACAGGGACAGAATATAGCTTCATTCAATCCAGGAAATTTCAGTCACTCTTTGGACAAACTTAGCAGAAGAAGTTCTACCTGTACTGACGGGGTCCCCAGAAGTTGCACATTTCTCTTTGTCTGTTCTACCATGGACGTGAACTGTGGGTCATCGTATTCAAACCTGCTGCCATACACAATGGAGGAGATGATGTTGGAGACTGCATAGTTCACTGGTTGGCTTGTATCAAAAGCTTCTCCTGCAACCGATAAAATTAAATATGTTCTCAGTCACAATATTACTACAATGCTTTGTTTTTAGTTAAAATACGACATTTACCTTTAAACTCCTTGAAGACTCCAATGAGGTGCTGACTCTCCTCAATGATTTTATCCTCACAGAGCCTCTTGCCCATCCCAAAGTCTTTCAGGTTTGCCAGGGCAAAGCGCCTCATCTCTCTCCAGGTGTCCCCATTGGACCATGCAACACCTGGGAGGCAGTAAATAAGCATAGCTAGCAACGTGGATTAGAACTACAACTTATGTGAGAAAGTAGCAAAGTTTTCATTCTTTACCATTCCCTTGAGTGAATTCATGCACAATCAGCATCGTATCTCTGTCTCCAAACGCGTCAGCATAGTTGACCAGAGCCTCCTTCACTGTCTTGTACCCGGCCAGGACCACCACCTTCTTGGGTCCAAGGTAGACGGTGAACACCGATCCATATTTCTTGGAGAACTAAGACAAAGGAATGCTGTTAAATCCAGCAGTGACAGTAAATGAAGAGAGTGCTCCAGTCTCCTCCTCACCTCCAGCAAAGTGTGGTAGGGTCTCTGGAGGTCGAGCTGCAGCAGGTTCCCAATGAGGGGAAGTGGTCTGGGTCCTGGTGGCTCCTTACCCTCTGCCTTGGAGCTGAAGCTGGAGGAGGAGACCAAGAAGACCAGGAGCAGGACCACCAGAGCCCCCAGCAGGGAGACCGGAGAGGAGGTCTGGAGAACCACATCCAGCACACCCATGGTTTGAGCTTTGATCTGACTGAGGCACAGACTGAACCCAGACACGGATGGTGTTCTCAGATCTGCATCACATTGATGGGCAGTTTAAAAGGCTTCCTGCTCAAGGGATAAAAACAAAATGAAAAATGGAAAATCAAAATTAAAAACATAGCTTTGGGTTTTGCAGCAAACAACAGTATTTCATGTTCATCAACTCACATATTTATTGTGATTATGAGGTTTATTGTGAGGTTTGATAGAAAGAAAAACACAAAAAAAGTCAGTTGCGAAGCCTTTTAACCCCCATAACCATGCTGGAGGATAGTGGGTTTTACAGCAATAAGTTGATTATTCAAACCAGCAAAGCAAACCAGAGGCTGTGATGTCACACCGGGAGACCTGAGTGAGTCGCTAGCAGAGGAGCTGAACTGCTTCTTTGCCTGTTTTGACCCACAGCAGCGACACTCACCAACCCCAGCCCTGCCTTCATCCCCTCCAGAGCCCAACACCCCCCCTTTCACAATCTCTCCCTATCCCAAGCAATCATCCCCACCTGCCTGAAATCTACTACAATCATCCCGGTTCCCAAAAAGTCACCTATATCTTTGGCCTTCCTATATTCGGCCTTTAACACTATCATCCTGGATATCCTGATTACAAAACTGGACATTCTGGGCCTCCCCACTGTCACGTGCTCCTGGATCAAGGACTTCCTTACCAACAGACCCCAGACTGTGAACCTTGGCCCCCACCATTCCTCCATCTGCACACTGAGCACCGGTTCACCACAGGGCTGTGTGTTGAGCCCCCTCTACTGTTTCATCATCATTGTTAAGTTCGCTGATGATACCACCGTGATCGGACTCAAAGGGAGACGAGCCAGCCTGCGAGAGGAGGTCCATAAACCCTCCACTTGGTGTTCAGACGACAACCTGGCTCTGAACACCACAAAGAGAAAAGAGGTCATCATGGACTTCAGGAGGAACAAACCTGAACCGCCGCCCCTTTACATCAAGGGCGAACGTGTGGAGAGGCTCCACACCTTCAAGTTCCGGGGAATCCAGATCTCTGATGACCTCTCATGGACAGCAAACATCACAGCTGTCATAAAGAAGGCACAGCGGCGCCTGCACTTCCTGAGAGTCCTGAAGAAGTACAGCCTGGACAGGAAACCGCTGCTGGCCTACTACCACTCCTCCACTGAAAGCCTGCTGACATACTGCATCTCCACCTGGTACGGGAGCTGCACTGCTGCAGACAGGGAGAGGCTTCAGAGGACAATCAAGGCAGCATTGAGGATTATTGGATGTCCTCTCTCCTCCCTGATGGAAAGCTACTCCCCCCGGTGCCTCAGCAGAGCCAACAACATCCTAGAAGACAGTTCCCACCCCAGCTCTGCGCTGTTTGAGCCGCTTCCCTCAGGAAGACGCTTCAGGTGCATCGAAGCGAAAACAGACTGAGAAACAGTTTCTTTCCAAGAGCCATCACCACTCTGACTGCTCATATGTAGTACCAATGTAAATTCCTATGAGCAATATCATCAATCTGCAATATTCTGCTGCTAAAACATCTCAATGTGCAATGATCTTAAATTCCAACAGCAGTCTGAATGTATATATGCAAATTGTTTCTTTTCATCTCATACTTTCTACACTTATTTATTATTTATTTCATTTAAAAAAAAATCTTTGTTGTTATTCTATGCTTATTTAACACTTACTTTGTAAATAACATTTTCTTTTATTCTCTTAAACTTGTACTTGACTGCACTGCATAGGAAGTTTCATTGTTCATGTGTATAATGACAATAAAGAGCTGTCTATCTATTAAAGGGAACTGCTGCAAGATGTAATCTAATTAATACAAGCTACAGCTGCAGTGTTGTCACAGAGCAAACAGATGCTTTGGGCGAGGCGGTGTTAATATGTTAATTAATAATGTAGATCCTTCTGAAGGAAAAAAATGTAAAAATAATAAATGTGGCATCAGGTTTTCTCCATTTGCTCTGGTCATGATGTACTCCTAGTGTCAGAACAAAACCAAACAAACAAAAAACAAACTCGTATAAGTCGTCTTGTAGCGGTGTGGCTGCAGGAGTGGTTGTTTTTTTAATTAGAATTTCTGAAGCAATGTTACAAGATTGATCTTTTACACGTGGCAGGAGAACTTCAGGATTAATCCAACCCAATAAACATCGAACAAGTGGAAAACTGATCCACACCATTTCCAAACCCCTATTTCCATCACATGCAGGAAACAGCACAGAGCTGATGAGCTGATGGGTTGAGGGTGCCACCCAAACGTGGAGTCAGGTCCAGCTCATCTTCTGAAACACCAGGTGGAGGAGTGAAGCGAAAGTGCTGCAGCAGGGTGGTGAAGAAGATGAAGAGCTCCATCCTGGCCAGACCCTCTCCCAGACAAATCCTCCGACCTGTGAGAAGAAGAACTGTCAGGAAGACTGGAGGACATCTGAACATCTAGAGGAACTGTCAGGAAGACTGGAGGACATCTGAACATCTAGAGGAACTGTCAGGAAGACTGGAAGACATCTGAACACCTATAAGAACTGTCAGGAAGAATGGAGGACATCTGAACATCTAGAAGAACTGTCAGGAATCACAAACCTGCAGAAAAAGGCATGAAGGCATCTGGCTGGACAAACTTCCCATCTTTGTCCAGGAAGTGGGCAGGATAGAAGTTGTGGGGCCTCTCCCACTCACTCTCATCATACAGGACAGAAGTCAGGAGAGGATAAACCGTGGTCCCCTGTGGACAATGACACTCATTTTATTTACTTTTTCTCATTAGTGCCCCTTCTTCTTCTGCAGATTTATTCTTCTTACTTATAGCAAAATGTTTGTCGTCCATATCTCCAAAAGTACTTGATTGCACACACAAATCAAAACGTGCGGCTCGGCCATGGAGAGTGTGCAACAAAATTCCAGTTTTTGGCCCCTAAGTTTGACTCGCGACTGACGCCAAACGATCTAGAATCTGGACAATTGTTTTGTTCCTGAGACTCTCCCCGACACATTTGTGTATAACAATCCAAATTTTGACCAAGATCTGCAAAGTTATTACACTTCCTGGCCCTCTCCAAAACCACATGTTTTGGAGAGGGCCAGGATGAAAAACAATACAAGGTATTGTAGGGAGAGACCAACTGTCAGTTTGGGATCGCTGAAAAATCAGCTCTAATTTTTCTCTTTTCACGCTGCTCCCAGCCACACCGTAAACAGTAGGCAAATTCTTTTTCTCAGTTTTGTAGGCAAATTTGTGCTCTTTCATGCGATGCTGGCCATAAACGTGTGCGCCTTATAAAATTTAAACGGCGAGCCTCAGGATCAGCCAGCGCAGCCTCTTCTCTCCATAAGACTCCATTCATTTTCCCACCACTGCGATCAAAGTTAAACGTTACACTTCTCCTCGCGACTGTGGCCTCAGTCTTCAAAGTACACACACCAAATCGCGTCAGGGCGTTCCTGAGACTCTCCTCTGCATGACTGTGTGCTAATATTCCAGAATATGCAAGTGTTGTCTCCCTAGAGCCAAATGTTTAGCACTTATGCAATTTGGGTTTTTCCCTTAAGAATGAATGGGAAAAATAGAACCCCTCAAACAAACATCCCTTGCATCGCCATACTTTCACTTAGAAACCTCATTTTAATTAAATAAATTAAAGAAACTTGTGATCTGTCTGTGTACCGATTTGCATGTTGATAGATTGTATTGTTTTTCAGCAGCACCTTCTCAAAGAGCATGTGGTCAAGTGTCTTGGGTCTGCTCCTCTGTTGACAGAGAGCCTCCTGCTGCATCAGACTCACAGATGACCTCACACACACACATTCATGCACACACACACACACACTCAGTCTCTCCTTCATACATGTGCACACTCACAGAATGGTGTCCTGTGATCAATCCAAAGGCAGACAAAGTGCTGCAAACCAACGGGCACAGACAGCTCTACCTTCTTGATGAAGTGACCCTGGAAGGTGACATCTTGGCTCGTTCTGTGAGGAATTGACATGGGGGCTACATTGGCCAGTCTCTGAGTCTCATGGATGACAGCGTTGGTGAAGGGCAGGTTCTTCCTGTCCTCCAGCTGCACCTGACGACCTCCTATCACCCTGCTCAGCTCCTCCTGGACCTGGTCTGGAGGGGGGGGGGGGGACCAGAGGACAAGAATTAATCAAAAACTTGAGTCACTCTTGACTCTCATTCCCTTCTTTATCTCATAAAGGTAAATGTGAACTTTTTTTTTTATTCGATGAATAGTCTTGTATGTATCCACAGAGAGCTGTGCACATCTGTGTTTACAGACCCGTACCCTGCATCTTTGGGTATTTACTCATTAGTAGAAGTCCCCATCTGAGAGTAGTTGCAGTCGTGTCAGTGCCAGCAGCAAACATGTTTGTGACTGTTATCAGAAGGTTTTCATAGTGGAAGTGACTGGTGCTGATCCCTGATTTCTGTATAAACAGATCAATATGATGAATGATTTGTCAAAATCGATAGGATTGTTATATGTAGTTGGAGTTCTTTTCGTGAAAACCATGTATTCAATGTTTTATTATTCACCAGCGGCATGAGAATGAAGGAACATGATATACAAGTTCACATTGGTCCACCTGGAATATGAAGTGTCAGATCAGTTCCCATAGAGTAACGTTTCCCAACCTCCAGCATTTGCTTGTGGACTAGAAAGGCATCCACAAAGCCTCTGCACATCTGTGGATCCAGGGTCTCCTCCAAACGTCTGAACAGCTCTAGGTTCTGTTTTCTGTTGGTCATAAACAACCTGTGGAATTCCCTCCTGATGGCGATCCATTTTAAAGCCCAGGGAAACAGGTTGTACAGCTGACAAAGACAGATTTGGAATATTTTAGCATCTGTTATTGAATGTCACATGATACTGAGTGACAAATTCTTTGTATAACTTGTAGTTTTAAGTGTAGGAAGACTGCATACAATAATACACTGAAACTCCTGTGTCATGTTGCACATTAAGAGGCTGTGACCAAAAATCTTGTTACAATTATAACATTTAAAGAAGAGTTCTACCTGTACTGATGGGCTCCCAAGGATTTGTATGTTTCTGTTTGTTCGATCGACCATGGACGTGAACTCTGGGTCGTCGTATTCAAACCTGCTGCCATATAAAATGGAGCAGATGATGTTGGAGACTGCATAGTTCACTGGTTGGGTCGTATCAAAAGCTTCTCCTGCAACAGTGAACTGGAGGTAAATGCCATTGCATTAGTCATGTAGTTAGTGATCACAGGATATTTACCTTTAAATGTCTTGAAGACTCCAATGAGGTGCTGACTCTCCTCAATGATTTTATCCTCACAGAGCCTCTTGCCCATCCCAAAGTCTTTCAGGTTTGTCAGGGCAAAGCGCCTCATCTCTCTCCAGGTGTCTCCATTGGACCAGATAATGCCTGAGTTGTGGTGATGATGCACTTAGTTAACAAACTTTGAAAATGTGAATAGAAGCAACAGCAAAATAAACAGACACACTCAATTTCATTTCATTACCGTTTTCCTTGGATGTTTCATGTACAATTGGGGCCATATCTCTGTCTCCAAACTCGTCAGCATAGTTGACCAGAGCCTCCTTCACTGTCTTGTACCCGGCCAGGACCACCACCTTCTTGGGTCCAAGGTAGACGGTGAACACCGATCCATATTTCTTGGAGAACTAAGACAAAGGAATGCTGTTAAATCCAGCAGTGACAGTAAATGAAGAGAGTGCTCCAGTCTCCTCCTCACCTCCAGCAAAGTGTGGTAGGGTCTCTGGAGGTCGAGCTGCAGCAGGTTCCCAATGAGGGGAAGTGGTCTGGGTCCTGGTGGCTCCTTACCCTCTGCCTTGGAGCTGAAGCTGGAGGAGGAGACCAAGAAGACCAGGAGCAGGACCACCAGAGCCCCCAGCAGGGAGACCGGAGAGGAGGTCTGGAGAACCACATCCAGCACACCCATGGCTTGAGCTTTGATCTGACTGAGGCACAGACTGAACCCAGACACGGATGGTGTTCTCAGATCTGCGTTGTATGAATGTGGGCATCATAAATATATTCTTTCTCCCGGGGGAGAGATGAAAGAAGAACAAACGTAACAACGACAGGGTTGAACATTAAAATTCATGACATTTATTAAGTTTCACCCGAAAGCCTGCCAACAGCCTGAGGGAGTAGGAGTTGACACGACAAAGAGTATTTATTGTGACTGTTCGGCTTATTGTTGTTTGATAGAAAGAAAAACACTAAAAAACAGTCGGTTATGAAGAAACCCGCCTTTAGACCACCATCCCCATGCTGGAGGATAGTGGGTTTTACAGCAAACAAATGACAAGTTGATTGCTCAGACCAGTAAACATTCATCACAAAGCAAACAGATGCTTTGGGCGGGGCGGTGTTTGGAATAGTGTAGATTGTTCTGAAGGAAAAAAAGGTCAAAAAATAAGTGATGTGCATGAGTCAACTGTCTGTCACTACAATGTTGAGTCAAATCATCCAAACAGGTCAGAATTCCCATCATAACAGTGCCAAGACTGGAAACATTTCTACGTAGAACAAAGTAAGTGCGACATTGCTCTTGGCTCTTCTCATCCAACATGGAGCCAAAGATTCCTGCACAGTTACTCAGTTAAAACAGCCATGAGGCAGAATTAAACTAATGGAATGGAACTGGCACTGTGAGTCGAATATCAACAGCAAGTGTTAGAAAACACAAAACAAAAAAGTAATGTTCTGGAGCTATAAAAGAAACAGATAAACAAACAAAACCATCCATCCATCCATCCATCTTCTTCCGCTTATCCGGGGCCGGGTCGCGGGGGGAGCAGTCTAAGCAGGGACGTCCAGACCTCCCTCTCCCTGGACACTTCCTCCAGCTCTTCCGGGAGGATCCCGAGGCGTTCCCAGGCCAGCCGGGTGACATAGTCACTCCAGTGTGCCCTGGGTCTTCCCCTGCGTCTCCTCCCGGATGGACATGCCCGGAACACCTCCCTAGGGAGGCGTCCAGGAGGCATCCGATTCAGATGCCCGAGCCACCTCAGCTGGCTCCTCTCGATGTGGAGGAGCAGTGGCTCTACTCCGAGCTCCTCCCGGGTGACAGAGCTCCTCACCCTATCTCTAAGGGAGCGCCCCGCCACTCTGCGGAGGAAACCCATTTCAGCCGCTTCTATCCGGGATCTCATTCTTTCGGTCATGACCCAGAGTTCATGACCATAGGTGAGGGTAGGAACGTAGATCGACCGGTAAATCGAGAGCTTCGCCTTTTGGCTCAGCTCCTTCTTCACCACGACGGACCGATACAGTGACCGCATTATTGCAGCCGCTGCACCAATCCGCCTGTTGATCTCTTGCTCCATCCTTCCCTCACTCGTGAACAAGACCCCAAGATACTTGAACTCCTCCACCTGAGGCAGGGGCTCAGGGCTCAGGGGCCCGGGTTTTTGCTTCTGCGACTGCTCGCGCTGCCATCCGCTAGGCCCGTCGGTACCCGTCAGCTGTCTCAGGAGTCCCCCGAGCCAACCAGGCTCGGTAGGACTCCTTCTTCAGCTTGACGGCATCCCTTACTTCCGGTGTCCACCACCGAGTTCTGGGATTGCCGCCGCGACAGGCACCGGAGATCTTACGGCCACAACTTTGAACGCCCGCATCCACAATGGAGGTGGAGAACAAGGTCCACTCGCGCTCCATGTCCCCAGCCTCCCTCGGGATCAGGTCAAAGCTCTCCCGAATGTGGGAGTTGAAGACCTCCCTGACAGGAGATTCTGCCAGGCGTTCCCAGCAGACCCTCACGATGCGCTTGGGTCTGCCAAGTCTGTCCAGCTTCCTCCCTGGCCAGCGAACCCAACTCACCACCAGGTGGTGGTCGGTTGACAGCTCAGCCCCTCTCTTTACCCGAGTGTCCAAGACATACGGCCGGAGGTCAGATGATACGGCTACAAAGTCGATCATTGATCTCCGGCCTAGGGTGTCCTGGTGCCATGTGCACTGATGGACACCCTTATGCTTGAACATGGTGTTTGTTATGGACAAACTGTTACTGGCACAGAAGTCCAGCAACAGAATGCCGCTCGGGTTCAGATCGGGGAGGTCGTTCCTCCCGATCACGCCCCTCCAGGTTTCGCTGTCATTACCAACGTGAGCATTGAAGTCTCCCAGCAGGACGATGGAGTCTCCGGTTGGAGCACTTTCCAGTACTCCTCCCAGGGACTCCAAGAAGCCCGGATATTTTGTGCTGCTGTTCGGCCCCCCACCCGAAGGCGGAGGGACGCGACCCTCTCATTCAGCGGGGAGAACTCCAACACGTGGCGGCTGAGCTGGGGGGCTATGAGTGAGCCCACACCAGCTGCCGCCTTTCACCGTGGGTAACTCCAGAGTAGTAGAGAGTCCAGCCTCTCTCAAGGAGTTGGGTTCCAGAGCCCATACTATGTGTGGAGGTGAGCCCGACTATCTCTAGCCGGTACCGCTCCACCTCCCGCACAAGCTCAGGCTCCTTCCCCCCCAGCGAGGTAACATTCCATGTACCCAGAGCCAGATTTGTCGCCCTGGGATTGGTCCGTCAGGGGCCCTGCCCACGACTGCTACCCAGTTCGCTTTGCACCCGACCCCAGGCATTCGCCCTGCGGGTGGTGGGTCCACGGGGCGGCGGAGAGGATGGAAACATCACGTAACCTCTTCGGGCTGTGCCCGGCCGGGCCCCGTGGCAGACCCGGCCACCAGGCGCTCGCTGACAGGCCCTCCGTCCGGGCCTGGCTCCGGACATGGGACCCGGGCTTCCTCCGGGCAGGGTCTCCTCTCTCTCCTGTCTTGTTTCCATTGGGGTCTTTTGAACCATTCTTAGTCTGGCCCCTCGCCTGAGACCAATTTGCCTTGGGTGACCCTACCAGGAGTTCATGACTCCCGACAACATAGCTCTCAGGGGTCTGAAGGGCACGCAAACCTCTCCACCACGATAATGATGTGATGGTGATGGTTCCCGGAGAGGACACAAACAAAACCAAACAGGACACAAACAAAACCAAACAAACAAAAAACAAACTCGTATAAGTCGTCTTGTAGCGGTGTGGCTGCAGGAGTGGTTGTCTTTTTAATTAGAATTTCTGAAGCAATGTTACAAGATTGATCTTTTACACGTGGCAGGAGAACTTCAGGATTAATCCAACTCAATAAAAATCGAACAAGTGGAAAACTGATCCACACCATTTCCAAACCCCTATTTCCATCACATGCAGGAAACAGCACAGAGCTGATGAGCTGATGGGTTGAGGGTGCCACCCACACGTGGAGTCAGGTCCAGCTCATCTTCTGGAGGAGTGAAGCGAAAGTGCTGCAGCAGGGTGGTGAAGAAGATGAAGAGCTCCATCCTGGCCAGACCCTCTCCCAGACAAATCCTCCGACCTGTGTGAAGAAGAACTGTCAGGAAGACTGTAGGACATCTGAACATCGAGAGGAACTGTCAGGAAGACTGGAGGACATCTGAACATCTAGAGGAACTGTCTGGAAGACTGGAGGACATCTGAACATCGAGAGGAACTGTCAGGAAGACTGGAGGACATCTGAACATCGAGAGGAACTGTCAGGAAGACTGGAGGACATCTGAACATCGAGAGGAACTGTCAGGAAGACTGGAAGACATCTGAACATCGAGAGGAACTGTCAGGAAGACTGGAGGACATCTGAACATCTAGAGGAACTGTCAGGAAGTCTGGAGGACATCTGAACATCTAGAGGAACTGTCAGGAAGACTGGAGGACATCTGAACATCTAGAAGAACTGTCAGGAAGACTGGAGGACATCTGAACATCTAGAGGAACTGTCAGGAATCACAAACCTGCAGAAAAAGGCATGAAGGTATCTCGCTTGAGTATTTCATGTTCCTAAACTCACACATTCATTGTGATTGTTAGGTTTATTGTTAAGTTTGATAGAGAGGAAAACACTAAAAACAGTCAGTTATGAAGATACCCGCCTTTAGACCACCATCCCCATGCTGGAGGATAGTGGGTTTTAACCAAATGACAAGTTGATTGCTCAGACCAGTATAACACTAAAGGAAATTGCTGAAAGATGTAATCGAATTAATACAAGCAGCAAGAACATGCAATGTTGTCACAGAGCAAACAGATGTATTGGGTGAGACAGTGTCTTTATGTGCTTCTTCCGCACATTAATGAAACTATGATGAAGCGGACGATTGCTTTGACGGAGACAATTGCTTTGAGTCAGGGTCTCTGGCTTCTGGCAGGTCTGTGAGTCCATTCCAATGGCTGGATCCTGGGCATCATTCCTGGGAATTTCTGTTCAGGACGTGCAACACCTTGGTCCTCGCCCCTTTGCATGAACTCGAGATAAACTGTTGTGGACTCTACCATATTCCACTGGGAGTTATCGAGCTAATATCAGTCTGCGAGCTGGGACTAAGTAACCTTAAGTTTCCAGGGGAAAGCTGTGCAGTTCTGTGTTCACAGACCTTGAATTCTGGGGAAGAAAAAGTCCCCATCTGAGAGTAGTTGCAGTCGTGTCCCTGCCAGCAGCAAACAAGTTAATGACTGTCATCAGAAAGTAACTGGTGGTGATTTCTCCATAAACACACCAACATGAATAACGATTTGTCAAAATCAATAAGATTGTATTATGCAGTCAGTGTTCTTTTATTGCAAACAATGCTGGAGACAATGTTTTATTATTCACCTGCAGGTGAAAAGCATCAGAATGAAGCAACATGATACAAGTTCACATTGTTCCACTGTCATCACATCAGTAACATTTCCCTACCTCCAGGTTTTGCTTGCGGGTTAGAAAGGCATCCACAAAGCCTCTGCACGTCTGTGGATCTAGAGTCTCTTCCAAACGTCTGAGCAGCTCTACATTCTGTTTCCTATTGGCAATAAACAACCTGCGGTATTCCCTCCTGTTAGTGATCCATTTGAATAACCAGGGAGAGAGCTTGTACACCTGTTGAAGACGTAGATTTAGGATATATCTATGTTTGAAATAACCCTAACCCTAATCAGCCTCTTCAAAAAGCAATGCTAAATACAATGCAATGTTGAGGCAATGCCTGCATTAACATTGCCAAAGAACTTTTGATGGATTAGTTTGAAGCAAGTAATGGCACTCAACCTCACACTACCAAATTACTGCTGTTTCACTGTCTTTATGCTGAGTTACAATATGAATGTCCATCGGCTGCATCTGTGGGAATCCAGAGGAAGATACATGGTTTGCATGGGTCAACTTCCTGTTCCAACAGAGATGAGCCAGTTTGACACTGTTCTTGAGTCCCTGCATCATGTTTTGTGTTTGCACACAGTTGTTTTTATCTCAACATGTTTTGGCTGCTGCTACTAACATGAATGACTTCAACTACAGGGTGACATGATGGAAATGAAGCTGTCACAAAAGTTAATATTTCCATTATTCAGACCAGCAAACAGTCCACAGACCAGCTGTGAGGCACGTTAAACCAGTCCTAGTCTGAGCAGGCAGGTGTTTGCTTGGCGTGTTGTCATGTTGTCACAGGTAGCTGGAGGGGAAGGCGCCCACACACAGCAGACTGGGCCAGAGATCTGCAGACTGGTGTGGCACTGCATCACACCAGACCATTCTCCAAAATAAATCCATTCACACAAATCCACATGAACGTGCTGTCATATGAATCCTGTCCGAAGTAAAAGGCCCAACAAGTCATAATAAGTTCTAGTGAGAGCTTTATTTTCTAAAATCGAAGCAAAACAGCAAAACCTTAAAAAGAAACAAACTTGCATAACAACTACCATTACGTCTAGTTGTGTGGCCACAGGACTGTACATACTGGTAAAGTGTGGTACTGCATGGGATGGTTGGTTTGATTTCCTCTGGGAATACTGGGAATAGTATCCTGTCCCATTGTACTGTGCTACCACTACAGACCACTGTCCAATACAAACAAACCAGCAACACCACAGTTCGTTTTTCATGCAAGTCAAAGAAGCAAAAGTTATTATTCAGGAATATTTGTGGACAGCATCATTGGAAGATTGATGATTCGATGTGGTGAAAACACTTCAGATAAATGTTCTTGAATGCTGAGACAGATCTACTGGTTACCACTTGATCTACACAGTATTTTCAGACTACTCTTTTCTTCACATAGAAGGAATGGCACAGAGCTGGTGAGGTGATGGGTTGAGGGTGAAGCCCACACGTGGAGTCAGGTCCAGCTCATCTTCTGAAACACCAGGTGGAGGAGTGAAGCGAAAGTGCTGCAGCAGGGTGGTGAAGAAGATGAAGAGCTCCATCCTGGCCAGACCCTCTCCCAGACAAATCCTCCGACCTGTGAGAAGAAGAACTGTCAGGAAGACTGGAGGACATCTGAACATCTAGAGGAACTGTCAGGAAGACTGGAGGACATCTGAACATCTAGAGGAACTGTCAGGAAGGCTGGAGGACATCTGAACACCTAGAAGAACTGTCAGGAATCACAAACCTGCAGAGAAAGGCATGAAGGCATCTCGCTTGACAAACTTCCCATCTTTGTCCAGGAAGTGGGCAGGATAGAAGCTGTGGGGCCTCTCCCACTCACTCTCATCATACAGGACAGAAGTCAGGAGAGGATAAACCGTGGTCCCCTGTGAACAATACAGATGCTGAGAAGATGCTGAAAACTCCCACCATGCCCTTCCAAGCTCTCTGGCCTCCAGTCTAAAGAACTGCCTCCCGCCCCTGCTCTTTGTGCTGCTGGTTCTCCTCAGTGAGAACATCTCCCCCTTTGGGATCTGACCACCTTTCTCTCAGACGTGGCTGAACCACAGGTTCCTGTCCTCCTCACACCTTGTACATAGTAAAAACATCAGAGCGTTTGTGTGTGTCAGCTGGGCTGGGCTCTGTCCTGGCCAGCAGCTCAGGCTACAGTGCAGCACTGAGCATCTTTGCAGAGCCAAGCAGATTTTGTTCTACAAGAGATGGAGTTTAATGTTCTTCACCTCTTTTATGGGGTGAAAACGAAAATCTCTCCTGATATTATTGATCTTGTGAACGCTACCAGTGGCAGTGAGCCACATCTGGACAGGTGAACTGAGGAGAGTGGAACACTGACAACGACAACAACAAACAGTGACAACAAAGACGATAGCAGAAACAAACAGAGCAACAACAGCAGCAACAGCCCTGCGCTCCGTGTCGATGTGAAAGTGAAAGTGCTGGTTTCAGGGAGACTACAGTGTCCTCTGCACCTGGACTTTGTATGCAGCAAACATCTTGAGATATGACGATAGAAACCAGGAGAGTCGCCCTCACCCAACCCCACCCTGGAAACGGAAGCTCATGTCCCTCGACACTGTCAGGGGATGCATCGCCATCATTTATGAATCAGAGCAATGAAGTCTTGCCTTCTTGATGAAGTGACCCTGGAAGGTGACGTCTTGGCTCGTTCTGTGAGGAAGTGCCATGGGGACGATGTTGGCCAGTCTCTGAGTCTCATGGATGACGGCGTCGGTGAAGGGCAGGTTCTTCCTGTCCTCCAGCTGCACCTGACGACCTCCTATCACCCTGCTCAGCTCCTCCTGGACCTGGTCTGGGGGGGGTTAGGGTTAGGTCACTGTTGCTGGAAGCTTCTAGGGCGTTGAATTGCTTACCCTGTACTTGTGGATACTTGGCCATCAGGAGGAGAGCCCATCTCAGTGTCGTTGCTGTTGTGTCGGTGCCGGCAGCGAAGAGGTTAAGAACAGTCACGATGAGACCTTCGTTGGTGAAGTTGCTCTGGATCCCAGATTCCTGCAGGGAATTCCAACGAGTTTTTAACTTTTTACGTGAAGTTGGAGTCGATAGGACTCGGCCTCCATCAGCACTGCTGTTGGGGCAGTCGTGGGTCAAAAGGCCTGTGAGAATGAGAATGATACCTCCAGCGTTTGCTGTCGCACCAGGAAAGCATCCACCAGGCCTCTGCACATGTCTGGATTGAGGGTCTCCTTCAGGGAGTGTAACAGCCGTACGTTCTGCAGCTTGTTTGCAGCATTCAACCTCAGTATTTCCCTCCTGTTACTGAACCATTTACAGAATGATGGGAACAGGTTATATACCTATAGGAAAAGAAAAAGGAGAAGCGTTTTTTTCTGTTTTCAGAAAGCTGAAAGTGTGAGGTGATGCTGCGGTGAGAGTGGCACCTGCACCGAAGGAGAGCCGCCCAGCTGGATGTTCCTGTTTGTTCTCTCTACCAGTGATATGAACTGTGGGTCGTCATACTGAAATCTGTTGCCATAGACAATGGAGCAGATGATGTTGGAGACAGCACAGTTCATGGCTTGAGTAGTATCAAAAGCTCCTCCTGAAAGAAAGAAAAGCACCAGAAGGATTTCCAATAATGCTGTGGACCCTGGCCGGCTGCCCATCACATGGTCAGCTGTGATCAGACTCCTACCTCTGTGTTTTTGAAACACTTCAGTGAGGTATTCACACTCCTCAATGATTTTGTCCTCACAGGCCTTCTTTCCCATCCCAAAGTCTTTCAGGTTTGTCAGGGCAAAGCGCCTCATCTCTCTCCAGGTGTCTCCATTGGACCAGATAATGCCTGAGTTGTGGTGATGATGCACTTAGTTAACAAACTTTGAAAATGTGAATAGAAGCAACAGCAAAATAAACAGACACACTCAATTTCATTTCATTACCGTTTTCCTTGGATGTTGCATGTACAATTGGGGGCATATCTCTGTCTCCAAACTCGTCAGCATAGTTGACCAGAGCCTCCTTCACTGTCTTGTACCCGGCCAGGACCACCACCTTCTTGGGTCCAAGGTAGACGGTGAACACTGATCCATATTTCTTGGAGAACTAAGACAAAGGAATGCTGTTAAATCCAGCAGTGACAGTAAATGAAGAGAGTGCTCCAGTCTCCTCCTCACCTCCAGCAAAGTGTGGTAGGGTCTCTGGAGGTCGAGCTGCAGCAGGTTCCCAATGAGGGGAAGTGGTCTGGGTCCTGGTGGCTCCTTACCCTCTGCCTTGGAGCTGAAGCTGGAGGAGGAGACCAAGAAGACCAGGAGCAGGACCACCAGAGCCCCCAGCAGGGAGACCGGAGAGGAGGTCTGGAGAACCACATCCAGCACACCCATGGCTTGAGCTTTGATCTGACTGAGGCACAGACTGAACCCAGACACGGATGGTGTTCTCAGATCTGCGTTGTATGAATGTGGGCATCATAAATATATTCCTTCTCCCGGGGGAGAGATGAAAGAAGAACATACATAACAACGACAGGGTTGAACATTAAAATTCATGACATTTATTAAGTTTCACCTGAAAGCCTGCCAACAGCCTGAGGGAGTAGGAGTTGACACGACAAAGAGTATTTATTGTGACTGTTCGGCTTATTGTTGTTTGATAGAAAGAAAAACACTAAAAAACAGTCGGTTATGAAGAAACCCGCCTTTAGACCACCATCCCCATGCTGGAGGATAGTGGGTTTTACAGCAAACAAATGACAAGTTGATTGCTCAGACCAGTAAACATTCATCACAAAGCAAACAGATGCTTTGGGCGGGGCGGTGTTTGGAATAGTGTAGATTGTTCTGAAGGAAAAAAAGGTCAAAAAATAAGTGATGTGCATGAGTCAACTGTCTGTCACTACAATGTTGAGTCAAATCATCCAAACAGGTCAGAATTCCCATCATAACAGTGCCAAGACTGGAAACATTTCTACGGTAGAACAAAGTAAGTGCGACATTGCTCTTGGCTCTTCTCATCCAACATGGAGCCAAAGATTCCTGCACAGTTACTCAGTTAAAACAGCCATGAGGCAGAATTAAACTAATGGAATGGAACTGGCACTGTGAGTCGAATATCAACAGCAAGTGTTAGAAAACACAAAACAAAAAAGTAATGTTCTGGAGCTATAAAAGAAACAGATAAACAAACAAAACCATCCATCCATCCATCCATCCATCTTCTTCCGCTTATCCGGGGCTGGGTCGCGGGGGGAACAGTCTAAGCAGGGACGTCCAGACCTCCCTCTCCCTGGACACTTCCTCCAGCTCTTCCGGGAGGATCCCGAGGCGTTCCCAGGCCAGCCGGGTGACATAGTCACTCCAGCGTGCCCTGGGTCTTCCCCTGCGTCTCCTCCCGGATGGACATGCCCGGAACACCTCCCTAGGGAGGCGTCCAGGAGGCATCCGATTCAGATGCCCGAGCCACCTCAGCTGGCTCCTCTCGATGTGGGAGCAGTGGCTCTACTCCGAGCTCCTCCCGGGTGACAGAGCTCCTCACCCTATCTCTAAGGGAGCGCCCCGCCACTCTGCGGAGGAAACCCATTTCAGCCGCTTCTATCCGGGATCTCATTCTTTCGGTCATGACCCAGAGTTCATGACCATAGGTGAGGGTAGGAACGTAGATCGACCGGTAAATCGAGAGCTTCGCCTTTTGGCTCAGCTCCTTCTTCACCACGACGGACCGATACAGTGACCGCATTACTGCAGCCGCTGCACCGATCCGCCTGTTGATCTCTTGCTCCATCCTTCCCTCACTCGTGAACAAGACCCCAAGATACTTGAACTCCTCCACCTGAGGCAGGGGCTCGGGGCTCAGGGGCCCGGGTTTTTGCTTCTGCGACTGCTCGCGCTGCCATCCGCTAGGCCCGTCGGTACCCGTCAGCTGTCTCAGGAGTCCCCCGAGCCAACCAGGCTCGGTAGGACTCCTTCTTCAGCTTGACGGCATCCCTTACTTCCGGTGTCCACCACCGAGTTCTGGGATTGCCGCCGCGACAGGCACCGGAGATCTTACGGCCACAACTTTGAACGCCCGCATCCACAATGGAGGTGGAGAACATGGTCCACTCGCGCTCCATGTCCCCAGCCTCCCTCGGGATCAGGTCAAAGCTCTCCTGAATGTGGGAGTTGAAGACCTCCCTGACAGGAGATTCTGCCAGGCGTTCCCAGCAGACCCTCACGATGCGCTTGGGTCTGCCAAGTCTGTCCAGCTTCCTCCCTGGCCAGCGAACCCAACTCACCACCAGGTGGTGGTCGGTTGACAGCTCAGCCCCTCTCTTTACCCGAGTGTCCAAGACATCCGGCCGGAGGTCAGATGATACGGCTACAAAGTCGATCATTGATCTCTGGCCTAGGGTGTCCTGGTGCCATGTGCACTGATGGACACCCTTATGCTTGAACATGGTGTTTGTTATGGACAAACTGTTACTGGCACAGAAGTCCAGTAACAGAACGCCGCTCGGGTTCAGATCGGGGAGGCCGTTCCTCCCGATCACGCCCCTCCAGGTTTTACTGTTATTACCGACGTGAGCATTGAAGTCTCCCAGCAGGACGATGGAGTCTCCGGTTGGAGCACTTTCCAGTACTCCTCCCAGGGACTCCAAGAAGCCCGGATATTTTGTGCTGCTGTTCGGCCCCCCACCCGAAGGCGGAGGGACGCGACCCTCTCATTCAGCGGGGAGAACTCCAACACGTGGCGGCTGAGCTGGGGGGCTATGAGTGAGCCCACACCAGCTGCCGCCTTTCACCGTGGGTAACTCCAGAGTAGTAGAGAGTCCAGCCTCTCTCAAGGAGTTGGGTTCCAGAGCCCATACTATGTGTGGAGGTGAGCCCGACTATCTCTAGCCGGTACCGCTCCACCTCCCGCACAAGCTCAGGCTCCTTCCCCCCCAGCGAGGTAACATTCCATGTACCTAGAGCCAGATTTGTTGCCCTGGGATTGGTCCGTCGGGGGCCCTGCCCACGACTGCCACCCAGTTCGCTTTGCACCCGACCCCAGGCATTCGCCCTGCGGGTGGTGGGTCCACGGGGCGGCGGAGAGGATGGAAACATCACGTAACCTCTTCGGGCTGGGCCCGGCCGGGCCCCGTGGCAGACCCGGCCACCAGGCGCTCGCTGACAGGCCCTCCGTCCGGGCCTGGCTCCGGACATGGGACCCGGGCTTCCTCCGGGCAGGGTCTCCTCTCTCTCCTGTCTTGTTTCCATTGGGGTCTTTTGAACCATTCTTAGTCTGGCCCCTCGCCTGAGACCAATTTGCCTTGGGTGACCCTACCAGGAGTTCATGACTCCCGACAACATAGCTCTCAGGGGTCTGAAGGGCACGCAAACCTCTCCACCACGATAATGATGTGATGGTGATGGTTCCCGGAGAGGACACAAACAAAACCAAACAGGACACAAACAAAACCAAACAAACAAAAAACAAACTCGTATAAGTCGTCTTGTAGCGGTGTGGCTGCAGGAGTGGTTGTCTTTTTAATTAGAATTTCTGAAGCAATGTTACAAGATTGATCTTTTACACGTGGCAGGAGAACTTCAGGATTAATCCAACTCAATAAAAATCGAACAAGTGGAAAACTGATCCACACCATTTCCAAACCCCTATTTCCATCACATGCAGGAAACAGCACAGAGCTGATGAGCTGATGGGTTGAGGGTGCCACCCACACGTGGAGTCAGGTCCAGCTCATCTTCTGGAGGAGTGAAGCGAAAGTGCTGCAGCAGGGTGGTGAAGAAGATGAAGAGCTCCATCCTGGCCAGACCCTCTCCCAGACAAATCCTCCGACCTGTGTGAAGAAGAACTGTCAGGAAGACTGGAGGACATCTGAACATCGAGAGGAACTGTCAGGAAGACTGGAGGACATCTGAACATCGAGAGTAACTGTCAGGAAGACTGGAAGACATCTGAACATCGAGAGGAACTGTCAGGAAGACTGGAGGACATCTGAACATCTAGAGGAACTGTCAGGAAGTCTGGAGGACATCTGAACATCTAGAGGAACTGTCAGGAAGACTGGAGGACATCTGAACATCTAGAAGAACTGTCAGGAAGACTGGAGGACATCTGAACATCTAGAGGAACTGTCAGGAATCACAAACCTGCAGAAAAAGGCATGAAGGCATCTCGCTTGAGTATTTCATGTTCCTAAACTCACACATTCATTGTGATTGTTAGGTTTATTGTTAAGTTTGATAGAGAGGAAAACACTAAAAACAGTCAGTTATGAAGATACCCGCCTTTAGACCACCATCCCCATGCTGGAGGATAGTGGGTTTTAACCAAATGACAAGTTGATTGCTCAGACCAGTATAACACTAAAGGAAATTGCTGAAAGATGTAATCGAATTAATACAAGCAGCAAGAACATGCAATGTTGTCACAGAGCAAACAGATGTATTGGGTGAGACAGTGTCTTTATGTGCTTCTTCCGCACATTAATGAAACTATGATGAAGCGGACGATTGCTTTGACGGAGACAATTGCTTTGAGTCAGGGCCTCTGGCTTCTGGCAGGTCTGTGAGTCCATTCCAATGGCTGGATCCTGGGCATCATTCCTGGGAATTTCTGTTCAGGACGTGCAACACCTTGGTCCTCGCCCCTTTGCATGAACTCGAGATAAACTGTTGTGGACTCTACCATATTCCACTGGGAGTTATCGAGCTAATATCAGTCTGCGAGCTGGGACTAAGTAACCTTAAGTTTCCAGGGGAAAGCTGTGCAGTTCTGTGTTCACAGACCTTGAATTCTGGGGAAGAAAAAGTCCCCATCTGAGAGTAGTTGCAGTCGTGTCCCTGCCAGCAGCAAACAAGTTAATGACTGTCATCAGAAAGTAACTGGTGGTGATTTCTCCATAAACACACCAACATGAATAACGATTTGTCAAAATCAATAAGATTGTATTATGCAGTCAGTGTTCTTTTATTGCAAACAATGCTGGAGACAATGTTTTATTATTCACCTGCAGGTGAAAAGCATCAGAATGAAGCAACATGATACAAGTTCACATTGTTCCACTGTCATCACATCAGTAACATTTCCCTACCTCCAGGTTTTGCTTGCGGGTTAGAAAGGCATCCACAAAGCCTCTGCACGTCTGTGGATCTAGAGTCTCTTCCAAACGTCTGAGCAGCTCTACATTCTGTTTCCTATTGGCAATAAACAACCTGCGGTATTCCCTCCTGTTAGTGATCCATTTGAATAACCAGGGAGAGAGCTTGTACACCTGTTGAAGACGTAGATTTAGGATATATCTATGTTTGAAATAACCCTAACCCTAATCAGCCTCTTCAAAAAGCAATGCTAAATACAATGCAATGTTGAGGCAATGCCTGCATAAACATTGCCAAAGAACTTTTGATGGATTAGTTTGAAGCAAGTAATGGCACTCAACCTCACACTACCAAATTACTGCTGTTTCACTGTCTTTATGCTGAGTTACAATATGAAAGTCCATCGGCTGCATCTGTGGGAATCCAGAGGAAGATACATGGTTTGCATGGGTCAACTTCCTGTTCCAACAGAGATGAGCCAGTTTGACACTGTTCTTGAGTCCCTGCATCATGTTTTGTGTTTGCACACAGTTGTTTTTATCTCAACATGTTTTGGCTGCTGCTACTAACATGAATGACTTCAACTACAGGGTGACATGATGGAAATAAAGCTGTCACAAAAGTTAATATTTCCATTATTCAGACCAGCAAACAGTCCACAGACCAGCTGTGAGGCACGTTAAACCAGTCCTAGTCTGAGCAGGCAGGTGTTTGCTTGGCGTGTTGTCATGTTGTCACAGGTAGCTGGAGGGGAAGGCGCCCACACACAGCAGACTGGGCCAGAGATCTGCAGACTGGTGTGGCACTGCATCACACCAGACCGTTCTCCAAAATAAATCCATTCACACAAATCCACATGAACGTGCTGTCATATGAATCCTGTCCGAAGTAAAAGGCCCAACAAGTCATAATAAGTTCTAGTGAGAGCTTTATTTTCTAAAATCGAAGCAAAACAGCAAAACCTTAAAAAGAAACAAACTTGCATAACAACTACCATTAAGTCTAGTTGTGTGGCCACAGGACTGTACATACTGGTAAAGTGTGGTACTGCATGGGATGGTTGGTTTGATTTCCTCTGGGAATACTGGGAATAGTATCCTGTCCCATTGTACTGTGCTACCACTACAGACCACTGTCCAATACAAACAAACCAGCAACACCACAGTTCGTTTTTCATGCAAGTCAAAGAAGCAAAAGTTATTATTCAGGAATATTTGTGGACAGCATCATTGGAAGATTGATGATCACTTCAGATAAATGTTCTTGAATGCTGAGACAGATCTACTGGTTACCACTTGATCTACACAGTATTTTCAGACTACTCTTTTCTTCACATAGAAGGAATGGCACAGAGCTGGTGAGGTGATGGGTTGAGGGTGAAGCCCACACGTGGAGTCAGGTCCAGCTCATCTTCTGAAACACCAGGTGGAGGAGTGAAGCGAAAGTGCTGCAGCAGGGTGGTGAAGAAGATGAAGAGCTCCATCCTGGCCAGACTCTCTCCCAGACAAATCCTCCGACCTGTGTGAAGAAGAACTGTCAGGAAGACTGGAGGACATCTGAACACCTAGAAGAACTGTCAGGAATCACAAACCTGCAGAGAAAGGCATGAAGGCATCTCGCTTGACAAACTTCCCATCTTTGTCCAGGAAGTGGGCAGGATAGAAGCTGTGGGGCCTCTCCCACTCACTCTCATCATACAGGACAGAAGTCAGGAGAGGATAAACCGTGGTCCCCTGTGGACAACGTGATTTACTTACTTCTTATTCTGAACTTATGTTAGTTGTTGTTCACAGAGCTCTACCTTCTTGATGAAGTGACCCTGGAAGGTGACGTCTTGGCTCGTTCTGTGAGGCACCGCCATCGGGACGATGTTGGCCAGTCTCTGAGTCTCATGGATGACAGCGTCGGTGAAGGGCAGGTTCTTCCTGTCCTCCAGCTGCACCTGACGACCTCCTATCACCCTGCTCAGCTCCTCCTGGACCTGGTCTGGGAAGGGGGGGGGCAGCAAAGTGTTAGCAGTCATCACTGAAATGCAGTCAGTGTCCCCTTTGTGTCTGTGACTGAATGAATTAGATGATAAATATCACAAATCTCTACACACTTTGTTAAATCAAATAATCAGATAATTGATTCAGTATGTGTCAACAGTGCTAAGTGTGCGAGCGCCTGCTGTTGTCTCATCCGGTGCTGCTCACTCTGTGTGTCTGGATACTTGGCCATGAGCAGAAGAGCCCATCTGAGTGTGGTCGCTGTCGTATCCGTGCCAGCGGCAAAGAGGTTCAGAACAGTCTCCATGAGGTTTTCATCGTGGAACTGACTGTTGGTCACTCCAGAGTCCTGCAGGTCAACAGGAGATTTTAGACTCTAATCTAATCTAAATTGATGGAATATTTTGTGTCTCGTGAAAGAACAATTCCATCTGCAGACTGGTGCATGTCATGAAAACCCATTGTTCCAGTGGGAAGAGTGAGTGGGAGGTGAGGGATTGTCAAATCTCCAGTAGCTGGTTATACTTGAAATGTGTAAATACAGAATACTGACCAAAGAACAACAACAGAATGCAGTAGAGAAATCTAACACAGTAGAGACCAGATATTCCCTGCAAAATGTAATAGAGTAAACAAAAATATCTCAATGTGGAAAATGTAAAGCAATGTGTATTTCTGTAAATGTGTAAAGCCGTATTTTGAGTGAGTATAAGTCACTATGTGCATTTCTTTAACACTAGGGGGCGCTGCAGTGAGGACATGAGCGCAGCAAAGCAGCACTGACACAGAGTAACTCTGACAGGTGTGTGAGCAGTCATTGTTAAAGGCAAACCTCATCTTCCTGGAGGAATCAGGAGAGTATGCAGCAGACAAAAACTAATTCATTTAAATAAAACAGTTTGCATTCTAGCTTAGAAGAAAAAGAATAGAATAAACAATAGATGGAATGTCTCCAGACCTCCAGGGTTTGCTTTCGGGCAAGAAAGGCGTCAACAAAGCCTCTGCACATCTGTGGGTTGAGAGTCTCTTTCAGATGACTGAACAGCTTCAGGTTCTGTTCCTGAATGAAGTCAGTGATCCTTCGGACCTCGTCCCTGTCACTGAGCCATCGGCACATCAGCGGGAACAAGTTGTACATCTGTGAAGAGGGAAAATGATTGGGGGTCATCTAAAGCCTGGTGCTGAAACAGGACACAGATCCAGTAGATAATACCTGAATGGACGGGGAGCCTGCCAGCTGAATCCTTTTGTTGGTGAGATCCACCATAGACGTAAACCTGGGGTCATCGTATTCAAATCTGCTTCCATACACGATGGAGCAGATGATATTAGAGACCGAGTAATTCATCGATTGGGTCGTATCAAAGGCTTGCCCTTCAACAAGAATAGAAATGCATGAATCAATAGTAGAAAATCCGAAGAGCAGCTCATCATTATTGATCAAAGGTAACAGAAAATAAGACATTTACCTTTGTGTTTCTTGAATACTTCAAGAAGGTATTCACACTCCTCAATGATTTTGTCCTCACAGGCCCTCTTGCCCATCCCAAAGTCTCTCAGGTTTGTCAGGGCAAAGCGTCTCATCTCTCTCCACGAGTCCCCATTAGACCAGAGAACTCCTGAGAGTCACAGCAATTTCACATTAAAAAAAGAAGTACGTAGTATTTCTCAGAGGTAAACAAAAGAGGGAAAACCTGCTCTTTTTTCCCGTTTCCATACCATGATCCTGAGAAGTTTCGTACGCAACCAAGAGTGGATCTCGTTCACCAAACTCATCAGCTTTGTTGACCAGAGCCTCCTTCACTGTCTTGTACCCGGCCAGGACCACCACCTTCTTGGGTCCAAAGTAAACGGTGAAGATTGAACCGTATTTCTTGGAAAGCTGGAAATAGATATAGAGTGTCAGAATCAGCTTGTAGCTACACCAACCAAGAAAGGAAAGATAATAGCCAGATATGGAAATGGAGAAAGGAGTGTCTGCCGCCTGCAGTTGAGTTACTATGTCTATTAATCACCAACAGGCAAAGACACGATATGTGATTAGAATTATTATGTCAACAGTCGGGAGCAGAGCCTCATAGCAGAGCCTCTTAGACTCACCTCCAGCAAAGTGTGGTAGGGTCTCTGGAGGTCGAGCTGCAGCAGGTTCCCAATGAGGGGAAGTGGTCTGGGTCCTGGTGGCTCCTTACCCTCTGCCTTGGAGCTGAAGCTGGAGGAGGAGACCAAGAAGACCAGGAGCAGGACCACCAGAGCCCCCAGCAGGGAGACCGGAGAGGAGGTCTGGAGAACCACATCCAGCACACCCATGGCTTTAACACTAATTCTGCTTCCTAATGGTGCATTAAGGTCTGTGGGTATTAAAGATATGACAGATATTTTTGATCGTAGGCTGCCCAAGGGGAGTGGTAATGTGGAGATAAAGGTCACGAGTCAGATTAAACATTTACTTTGTTGTTTTTTTTAGGTCAGGCCTGTCAGTGTTTTGTAGAGATCGGTTCTAAGATGGGAAAAGTGCTTAACCACACGAGTGTCTAAAGTTTAACCACACCAAACCCTTTGGCTGAGAGTTATGCTGTAGTGGATGTGTGCATTTGTAAAAAAGAGACGTCAGTAGATTTATTTATAGTTTATTTATCTCTGACACTGAAAACATGCTACATCATGGAATATAACATCATTGAGAAAATATGAACTTTAGTATTTTATGCATAAGGCCTTCTGTTTACATGCGGGAAACAGCACACAGCTGGTGAGGTGATGGGTTGAGGGTGATGCCCAAACGTGGAGTCAGGTCCAGCTCATCTTCTGAAACACCAGGTGGAGGAGTGAAGCGAAAGTGCTGCAGCAGGGTGGTGAAGAAGATGAAGAGCTCCATCCTGGCCAGACTCTCTCCCAGACAAATCCTCCGACCTGTGAGAAGAAGAACTGTCAGGAAGACTGGAGGACATCTGAACATCTAGAGGAACTGTCAGGAAGACTGGAGGACATCTGAACACCTAGAAGAACTGTCAGGAATCACAAACCTGCAGAGAAAGGCATGAAGGCATCTCGCTTGACAAACTTCCCATCTTTGTCCAGGAAGTGGGCAGGATAGAAGCTGTGGGGCCTCTCCCACTCACTCTCATCATACAGGACAGAAGTCAGGAGAGGATAAACCGTGGTCCCCTGTGAACAATACAGATGCTGAGAAGATGCTGAAAACTCCCACCATGCCCTTCCAAGCTCTCTGGCCTCCAGTCTAAAGAACTGCCTCCCGCCCCTGCTCTTTGTGCTGCTGGTTCTCCTCAGTGAGAACATCTCCCCCTTTGGGATCTGACCACCTTTCTCTCAGACGTGGCTGAACCACAGGTTCCTGTCCTCCTCACACCTTGTACATAGTAAAAACATCAGAGCGTTTGTGTGTGTCAGCTGGGCTGGGCTCTGTCCTGGCCAGCAGCTCAGGCTACAGTGCAGCACTGAGCATCTTTGCAGAGCCAAGCAGATTTTGTTCTACAAGAGATGGAGTTTAATGTTCTTCACCTCTTTTATGGGGTGAAAACGAAAATCTCTCCTGATATTATTGATCTTGTGAACGCTACCAGTGGCAGTGAGCCACATCTGGACAGGTGAACTGAGGAGAGTGGAACACTGACAACGACAACAACAGACAGTGACAACAAAGACGATAGCAGAAACAAACACAGCAACAACAGCAGCAACAGCCCTGCGCTCCGTGTCGATGTGAAAGTGAAAGTGCTGGTTTCAGGGAGACTACAGTGTCCTCTGCACCTGGACTTTGTATGCAGCAAACATCTTGAGATATGACGATAGAAACCAGGAGAGTCGCCCTCACCCAACCCCACCCTGGAAACGGAAGCTCATGTCCCTCGACACTGTCAGGGGATGCATCGCCATCATTTATGAATCAGAGCAATGAAGTCTTGCCTTCTTGATGAAGTGACCCTGGAAGGTGACGTCTTGGCTCGTTCTGTGAGGAAGTGCCATGGGGACGATGTTGGCCAGTCTCTGAGTCTCATGGATGACGGCGTCGGTGAAGGGCAGGTTCTTCCTGTCCTCCAGCTGCACCTGACGACCTCCTATCACCCTGCTCAGCTCCTCCTGGACCTGGTCTGGGGGGGGTTAGGGTTAGGTCACTGTTGCTGGAAGCTTCTAGGGCATTGAATTGCTTACCCTGTACTTGTGGATACTTGGCCATCAGGAGGAGAGCCCATCTCAGTGTCGTTGCTGTTGTGTCGGTGCCGGCAGCGAAGAGGTTAAGAACAGTCACGATGAGACCTTCGTTGGTGAAGTTGCTCTGGATCCCAGATTCCTGCAGGGAATTCCAACGAGTTTTTAACTTTTTACGTGAAGTTGGAGTCGATAGGACTCGGCCTCCATCAGCACTGCTGTTGGGGCAGTCGTGGGTCAAAAGGCCTGTGAGAATGAGAATGATACCTCCAGCGTTTGCTGTCGCACCAGGAAAGCATCCACCAGGCCTCTGCACATGTCTGGATTGAGGGTCTCCTTCAGGGAGCGTAACAGCCGTACGTTCTGCAGCTTGTTTGCAGCATTCAACCTCAGCATTTCCCTCCTGTTACTGAACCATTTACAGAATGATGGGAACAGGTTATATACCTATAGGAAAAGAAAAAGGAGAAGCGTTTTTTTCTGTTTTCAGAAAGCTGAAAGTGTGAGGTGATGCTGCGGTGAGAGTGGCACCTGCACCGAAGGAGAGCCGCCCAGCTGGATGTTCCTGTTTGTTCTCTCTACCAGTGATATGAACTGTGGGTCGTCATACTGAAATCTGTTGCCATAGACAATGGAGCAGATGATGTTGGAGACAGCACAGTTCATGGCTTGAGTAGTATCAAAAGCTCCTCCTGAAAGAAAGAAAAGCACCAGAAGGATTTCCAATAATGCTGTGGACCCTGGCCGGCTGCCCATCACATGGTCAGCTGTGACCAGACTCCTACCTCTGTGTTTTTGAAACACTTCAGTGAGGTATTCACACTCCTCAATGATTTTGTCCTCACAGGCCTTCTTTCCCATTCCAAAGTCTCTCAGGTTTGTCAGGGCAAAGCGCCTCATCTCTCTCCAGGTGTCTCCATTGGACCACAGAACTCCTGCAATCAAGCATTTGAGTGGAATGTTTTAACCCAGTGGCTGTGAACATGAAAATGTTCCTGCTTTAATCCCTGGAGGGAAACATGCATCGCCCGGTCTTACCGTGGCTTTGGCCTAGCTCAACGATGATACTGGGTGGATCTCTTTCACCAAATTCCTCAGCGTGAGTGACAAGTGCTTCCTTCACGGCCTTGTACCCGGCCAGCACCACCACTTTTTTTGGTCCAAGGTACACAGTGAACACCGATCCATATTTCTTGGAAAGCTGTGCATGTGAGACATGGTGTCGTGACGTTTTCTAATACAATTTGCTCAAACAAAAGCGAAAGCAAAAATGAACAAGGCAACTACTGCACCTCGAGTAACGTGTTGTAGGGTTTCTTGAGGTCAAGCTGCAGCAGATTCCCCAACAAGGGAAGTGGTTTGGGTCCTGGAGGATCTTTCCCGCCCTGCTGGGAGCAGAAGCTGGAGGAGGAGATGAGGTAGAGGAGCAGCAGCACCAGCAGAGCTCCCAGCAGAGAAACTGAGCTGCAGGACTGCAGGACATGATCTAGTATTGCCATGACTATCAGAGAAAATGTGCCCTGCCTCACTGCCTCTGTGTCTGAGGTTGTGAGGATGAGGAGCTGCACTTCTTGTAGCCATCGGTGTTATAAACTCCCCGCTCAGTCATTAACCTGCTTACTTATCAACACAGATCTGAACAGTGGTATTGTTTCAGCTAAATGGGATTGACTTGCACTCCTGTTATCATAAACGCTGCCTTACTGTTGACACAATCTGAAAGAGAGAGCAATTTCATCTGTACAGAGGTCAGCAGTTGAATACGAGCCCATGTTGAATCACCTGATGCAAACTTTCCACTGTTTTCCACTACATACAATGCAAAAGTGACTTTCTTGATCTGTTGAGATTCACCTGTATTTTTGAGCTGCCATTTCCAAGTCTGAATGTATATATGAATACAAATATGAAGGATGTGAACTTACAGTATAATGGCTGCAACACAAAGGACACTCTGGTTCATTGTATTCATTGACTCATCAGCACATTTGTCTGTTACCATGCACTTATCCAGGTCTGTCAGGCAGAGGAGGTGGGGGGGGGGGGGGGGGGGGGGGGGCTGTGCCATCCCACTTTACAGTCACATACCTGGAGCAGCTTACCCTGTACTATGAACCAGAGACCAGATATGACAAACAGAAAACCTATGAGATGAGACGGGGCCATAACAACTGCTGTAAAAGAGCCATAGATGAATGTAACAGAAGTTTTAAAACTGTCTCAACATTTGCAGTGGAACCCTCCACGATGCTGATGAGCGGCTCAAACTCTGCAAGGCAAAAGCCTCAGCATCACTGTCAGCTGAGTGTTCTTATCCTGACGACTGATTCATGTAAAAGCGTTCAACAGTTGGAGCTGAAGCAGGAACGGTGGCTCCGCTCCTCAATCCCAAACTGGACCACATCTACTTCCACAGCATCCTGGATCCTGGGACCACTGACCCACTGGGAACACCAAGGAGCCACCGCACCGTCATTGTTCCATGGCTGAACGTGCTGCTGTTCACCCTTGTAAATGATCCGCCATTATCTTGTTTTACTTTTGTGGAAAATTCCTCACGATGCAGCAGCAAAGCTGTCACAATGGGGGGCAAAGGTCATCACGCTCCAGGTTTTGTATCAGCTCCGCTGGTTGTCACCTTTCACTCAGTACTATAACTGATCCGTCTGTCCTCATAAAGTCATAGCAGTCGCATCATCACAGCTGGGTTCGGGTTAGGGTCAGGAAACGATCTTGCAAGATTAGCGTGGAGAGGACGGCTTGTGGTCGTGCCACTGGCATGGACCGATCAGCGTCCTGTACGTAATTACTGCAGCTACACTTTCTCCTCCGTTCCTTTTCTCATTGTTGTTTATGTGTGAGAGTGGACGCAGATTAGAATCCAACAGACGTTTCTTAGTTTCTCAATTCCCAACTCTCCAACGTGTAACGTGACACCCGCCAAGTCGTTTATTCATGAAGTCGTTATTAATAGTGGTTTTGAGAGCAGAAGATCCGGGTCAGCAAACAGTCGGTCCTGCTCACTCATGTCTTCAGGTGCTGCTCTCACCAGGTGATAATTTAATGTGAGACTGAGACGACTGTGTTGAATGTAACACACATGGGTTACAAAAACAACAACCTGGGCCCTCACACCCAGCCAAGTCTTACCCAACAGGTGAGAAACACCCACAATGCACTGGGCTCGCCGGCATCCAGGCCCCGCCCAGGCGGCTCTCATTGGACGGGACAGAGCTGCAGATCAGACCACAGCAACATGGTTCCTCCTCCAGAGAGAGCAGAGGGAACGTGAGCATTGGGAAAAACGCCGTGAGCCTCCAGAAGTGTGGGCTGGAGAAGCAGCGCGGGACGTGAAGCTCAGGTGAATGCACTGAGCCAGGCCGCCATGTTGGATGAGCCGGTCTGCAGCCTGCTCCTCGACCTCTCAGAGCCATTGCATAACACCTGCTCTGATGGGCCCTCTTCCAAATAACTCCCTAAAAAGGAGACAGAGGCTGCAGCCGTCTCACATCCTCTGTCAATAATCGTCTATATTTAACAGACATGTTTCAGTCGAGTCACTGTGACTCATTCATTTTCCTGCTTTGCCTTCAACAATAAACACAGCTGAGTGTTACTGAGCTGCATGGTGATAAAATGTGCACACACCACAACACAAAAGCTCATTGAAACCTGATGTTACTTTACAGCTGGTGCAATCACAACTCGGTTTGTAGTAATTCTTTTTCAAAATGAATGGTGCAACAGTGATTTATCTACTTCATGCCTCATTTTTAGGCAGATTTATCGACGTTCAGAGCAGCTTCAACTTTATTGGTGGCATAGATGTCTCAGGTGAACCCGGTCTTATATAATAACATACCCTGTTGGCCTCATAATGTAGCAGGTTTATGATTACAACTCTTACATCTTCTTGATTACCTGTTACCTGCTCTATTCTTATGGTTCTGTGTCCAATTCTCTCACCTAAGGTTGGGACTGTGAGGACAAAAAACATGGTGGACTCATTTTTAGTGGCTGTTCTCTACAAAAATACAAACTGAAATACCAGTCTAGGTCCCTGAAGCAAGAGTGTTTGAATGTATATTGTATGCTGGGTACAACAACTATATCAGAGAGACATAACAGGAAACACGACACTGAAAGAAGACTTATCTTTAACAGAGATCAGAACCGATAGTGTGAAGCAGCATTAGGTCCAAGAAACCACAATCAGATCAGAGAATTTGTTGCACCATTTCACAGCAATAAAGTTCCAATGGGGAAGATATGGATCGTGACTGTGAGCAGGTCAGGCCCAGGGCCTGTGGGACAGGCAGTCTTAGCAACGCGTGCCTGTCATCCTCAACAGGACAGCCGGTTAAAAGCAGGGGCAAAGACAACAACATGAATACACAGGCAATGGGGGAAACAGAGGGGATGATGATCATTCTGATCCTTAATATGTTGTTTGCTCTCTGCTGGTGAGGGAACACCTCGGGGTCCCTCCAGAGGAGCTGGTGGAAGGGCCTCCCTCTCAGAGTGCTGCAGCCTCCACAACCTGGAACCAGACAGACAAGACGGGAAACATGACGTTGAAATCAAACTTATCTTCAGCAGAGATCAGAACAGAAGTGAGTAGTGGGTGCAGAGACAGCATCAGGTCTAACAAACCACATTCACAGATAAGAGAGTGTTTTTGCACCACTTCACAACATGGAAGAGTGACAAACTGGTAAAGAGGAAGAGATGGATCACTGATCACAGGAAATAAATGTTGTAGTGACTGTAAACACTTCAAAGATGTTAGTTTGTCCTGAGGAGAGACAGAAACAGAGACGGAGAAGCTCCATGGCTGAGTTCAGATGGTTTCTAATGTCTTTACTTCTGCTTCTGCTGCTCTGGTTCCCAGGTAGGAAACTAAACTTCATCTGAATTTATGATGTCAACACAGGAACTTTAGTAGCAGTGACACTGATGAGTCTGTGGTTTGAGTTTTGTTAAATGTTAAAATGAGACACATTTGGAAGTGTAAGCTGCTTCTACCAGGAGCCATGATCATGTCTCATCTGGTTTTCTCTCCAGCTGCAGCGACTGGACAAACATTCAACAGGTTTACTATCAGAGATGGAGGTGAAGCCACTTTGCCTTGTGTCAGTGTGAGAACTGAGCAGGACACATGTGGCAGAGCTACCTGGGTGTTCAAACAGTCAGGAACAAGCTCTTTAGAGCCTCTGATTGATGATGGACAGATTGTTGTTGGATCCAGAGCTGAAGCAGACAGACTGAGACTCACAGAAAACTGTTCTCTGACCATAGAGAACGTCTCACGCCAGGATGCTGGTCGTTACTGGTGTGTTTTACCTGGACATCGTTACACTGATAACTATCTATATGTTGTTAGAGGTGAGTATTTACAGTCCAAACTACTCTGTCTGAACTGTGAGAACAATACACTGAAACATTTTAACATTTATTGACACTTTGATGAGGATCTCTCTGTTTCTCTCACCAACTCTCCATCCATCCTCACCAGTGACTGAACAGGAGGAGGACGGTAATGTTCCTCTGTTCTGCTCTGTGTCCATAACCTTTGGGTGTCAGCACACAGTGAAGTGGCTGTATGATGGTGAAGATGTGAACAAAGTCATCAGACCTGTGAAGACCTCACAGTCTGAGTGCTCACACACTGTGATGTATCGTAGCTCTGATCTGAATTCAACGAGTCTGGAGTTGTTCACATGTAGAGTGACGCATCGTGACACTGGAGAAGAGAAGCTGTTTGGCCTCAGATCTCAGTCCTCAGACGAGAAACCAGGTGAGATTAGGATGAGTTCAAACAATGATTTTGAACTCGTGGTTGATCACAGTGGATTGTTGTTTGTTTGTCCAGGTGAGGAAACAACCACAGAAACAAGACAAACAACAGAGAATGAAGATAAAACAACAACAGAATCAACAAATTCTGCAATCACTGATCATCAGGAACCAAAAAGTACGGACTCATAACTTATTTTGTCTTTCAACAACTTATCTAATGATCAAATATCTATTATCAACACCGATAACATGCAGATGATTCCAGAGTTTAGAAGCATTCACAGTACGTAGAAAATGTTTTCAAGCCATAATATAAAGCCACGGCGAAGTAGAGCCTCACAATGCTAACATTGCTAACTAGCAGCAAACACACCTGCTGCTCCACAGCTGCTCCAGGTGGTCCAGGCTGTTCTGCTGTTGACTTGGTGATGCTGGTGATGCGTGTGGCTGAGCTGCTCCTCATCACTGTGATCACTGTTCTCCTCTTCAGAGCTGCAGGTGAGAAACTTCAGGCCAACCTTTGTTCACAGGGACCAAGTCAAAGCTACGTTTGGAGCTGAAATGTTGCTCTGTGCTTTATTTTCCAGGGAGGCAGAGAGCAGCGGAGGACAACACTGTGAGTGGAGAATAAAGGAGTGATGAGAAGCTGCTGGTGGAGCTGTTCATGTTCCTGCAGCTCACTGTCCATGTCTCACTGTGTGTGTCTGTGCAGGCTTTACAACCACTAGGACACAGAGCAGTGATGCGTTCAGGAGCAGCAGACAGTCAGGTAAAGATGCCATCAGACAGCAGCTGATGGTGCCTTCAGGTTCCACTGACTACATCAGAATTTAGCCTGGAGGAACATCTGGGAGTTTGGGAACCTTTGGGGCTGATTCTCCTACAAGTAGAAGTAACTGATGGTGCGTTCAGGGACCGTCAGGTTGTTTTGTAGCTGCTGGTTTTGAATGTGTCAGTGATGTGAAAGCTGCCAGTTAAAGTGTGTCACAGTGTGTGTGTGTTTGTATTGTATTTCACAGCAGAATAATAACAAACCTGAAGGTGATGCTACAGTATCTTATGAGAACTTCTGAGACTCCTCGGCCTCTGTCCCTCTCCACTGCTCTACAACATGGGCCTCCACTCTCTGGAGGAGCCACGCTCAGTTCAAGCCCCTCAGGCTGAGGAGAGTGGTGAAGTCTGAGATCGTTTGCTCTGAAATGTTTGTGAACTTTTAGCAGCATTAGCATCGTTGTCGGCTCTGCTCATGTCTGTTGTGTGACTTTGTGTTTGTGTGCAGTGGATGATCTGTCCCATCAGAGACACTCACTGTTTTATGATCATTACCCACAGAATATGTCAATAAAATTCAGCTTACACTGTCATTCTATCTGGTTCTTGTCATTCCTTCATCATCATCTTCATCAAAAACAGAAATGAAACTGGCCTCTCTTCTTCTCTCAGGTAACAAACTCGGGCTTATCAAAGTCGAACTAGAATGGTTGAACAGAGTTTTGTTGCTTGTCCTCTGCTGTTAACATGGAAGCTATGGCGTATTGTTTTATCAGGAATGACTCAGGAGTTTCTCTGGTGACTGTTCTCCACATCAACACAGATTGAATCAGTTAATCCTCTGAAACATTGACAGAGCTCTGAAAGTGACACCACCTTGTTGTTTCTAAGCAATTTATGACTATATCTCTATATCTGGGGACTCTAATGAACAGAACATTAAACTGGAACTTCCCCACCACAGAGATGAAGATAAACACCAGAGGTGTTTATGGCCTTGAGTAGTTTTGTAGAAATAATAACTAGACCTCAGGAAGACAGTGATGGAGCAGGAAGGAGCAGACAACACACTGTGCACATTAACTCTGCATTAGCACTGCACAGTTTCACATTATTTGCACTTTTTTGACAAAATGTTCAGATGTAGAAATGTCTCATCTTTCTACAGAGTGAAGGGTTTAGAAACCACCAAAACAAACTCAACTCAGGTGGATGAGTCCAAGCATCTACATCCTCTCAGCTTCATGTTAAAGCTGCATTTACATGAGACAACCCTCAAAATATCAGAAAACGCCTGACATCAGAATGAGTTCATGACCTGCCTCGGTACTTGTTGCCAACCAGTCTGGAAGCCTGTGCTGCCCCCTAGTGGTGTATTCTGGGGGTCACAATATGAAAACATGAAAATGAACAAAACAACACAATACAAGTCGCCCAGCAGAGAGATGAGAACAGAAGTGTGTGGTGAGTTGTGCAGAGACAGCATCAGGTCTAACAAACCACATTCAGAGAGACAGAGAAACATCCTGATGTTTTCATTCAGGAGTTGTGACAAGTTAGAAGCTGTTGCATCAACTCACAACAAGCAAGGCTGAAAAGGTCTGGTGGAGGAAGTGACACGTCACTGATGACAGGAGGAAGTTTTTCCAACTAATGAAACCAGTGGAGAGACGTTGTTAGTTTGTCCTGAGGAGAGACAGACACAGAGACGGAGAAGCTCCATGGCTGAGTTCAGATGGATTCTAATGTCTTTATTTCTGCTTCTGTTGCTCTGGTTCCCAGGTAGGAAACTAAACTTCATCTGAATTTATGATGTCAACACAGGAACTTTGTTAATGCAGTTTGTTTTCAACATATTTAATGTTTTGTATGATGGAAATAAAACACATTTGGAAGTGTAAGCTGCTTCTACCAGGAGCCATGATCATGTCTCATCTGGTTTTCTCTCCAGCTGCAGTGACTGGACAAACATTCAACAGGTTTACTATCAGAGATGGAGGTGAAGCCACTTTGCCTTGTGTCAGTGTGAGAACTGAGCAGGACACATGTGGCAGAGCTGAGTGGAATGTTGTAAAGTCACAAAACAACCCTGACCCTCTGATTGATAATGGACAGATTGTTGTTGGATCCAGAGCTGAAGCAGACAGACTGAGACTCACAGAAAACTGTTCTCTGACCATAAAGAACGTCTCACGCCAGGATGTGGGTCTTTACACGTGCAAATTCCCAGGACATCCTGATGCTGATAGCCATCTGTCTGTTGTTAGAGGTGAGTATTTACATCACAGTGTTCTCAGTCCAAACTGTCTTGTTCGAACACTGAAACACTTTAACGTTTATTGACACTTTAATGAGGATCTCTCTGTTTCTCTCTCACCAACTCTCCATCCATCCTCACTAGTGACTGAACAGGAGGAGGATGATAAACTGAAGCTGTCCTGCTCTGTGTCGTCCAATGTAAAGTGTCAGCACACAGTGAAGTGGCTGTATGGTGGTGAAGAGGTGGGCAGAGTCATTAAACCCATGGTGACCCCACAGTCTCAGTCCTGGTGCTCAGAGACTGTGATGTTTCGTAGCTCTGTTCTCAGGATTAATTCAGTGAGTCTGGAGTTGTTCACATGTAGAGTGACTGATGATGAAACTAAAGAAGAGAAGCTGTTTGACCTCAGATCTCAGTCCTCAGAGGAGAAACCAGGTGAGATTATGAAAATAAATAATGTGGCTGAACACAGTGAGTTGTTGTTTTTTTGTCCATAGACTAATAACAGCTTCTGTGTGTGTGTGTGTGTGTGCGTGTGTGTGTGTGTGTGTGTGTGTGTGTGTGTGTGTGTGTGTGTGTGTGTGTGTGTGTGTGTGTGTGTGTGTGTGTGTGTGTGTGTGTGTGTGTGGGTTTTACAGATTGGTGGATTTACATCGTCACAGCCTCAGGTTCAGTCACACTGCTAATAATCATCGTGAGTGTGGTCAGGTGGAGGAGAGCAAAAGGTGAGAACATTCACTGGAGACACTTTATCAAGACAGAACCAGCTGGACTGAACAGGGAGGAGACATGCATGGCTGGATGCTTTTATCTCCCATGCAGCACTAGAAGGAAGCAGCTCCTGAGTTTATTCTTTACTCTAGGAACCAGTCATGAAGATGTCATTAAAGCAGAAACTGACACAGCAACATATGAGGACATGCATGTCTTCTCCCAGGCTCTGGAGCACTTTGACTGTGGAAGTTCATATAAACTCTTTTGTCTTTTCAGGAAACAAAACTCAGACTGATGGAAACACTGTGAGTTCACTCTGAAGAAAGTCATGTTTACTGAGATTGAAGGAATGAGTGTATGGTCTGAGACTTTAATGGGAACCTGCATTGAAACCTGTAGTGTGAGGTCATTCCACAGTTGCAGGTATAAAAGCTCAAACTCTGGTTTAAATGTGTTGATAGTGTGACCACTGTGTTTGTCCAGGGACAGAGGTTAAACCAGTCTCCTCCAGACGCCTGTCAAGACACGGTGAGACCACACAGCACACCACAGTTTGAGGAGACACACGCTGTAATGTGCTTAGACTCTGGAGTATGAGATGTAAATATGTAGAGGAGGAAGAGGAAGGATGCTGATGCTCTGAATAGCAGAGACAGAGGAACAGCAGCAGCAGCAAGCTGCAGCCAGACAGGCCAGCCAGTCTGCTGCACATGTGTGACTGTGCTGTGTTCTCTGTGCAGGCTGATCCTGAACATGGTGTTTGTTACACCTCCGTCAGCTTCTCCAAGGATCCTGCTAAAGCCCAGGTACACTGTCTGCCTGCTCACACCTGCACACATGCCAGATTGAGAGCTTCAGAAACGGCCTCCGTTCGGTCCATCAACTGGAATCTCTACTGAAGCGGCTCCCATCGAATGCTGCTCACTGCAGCCTGTTAGAACCAGCACTACATGCTCCTGTGTGTGTGTGTGTGTGTGCGTGCTTCCTCTCAGGTGCTACATGCTAATGATGGGGATGATGACACAGTGACCTACAGCACTGTGAAGGTCCCCTCCTCTTCCTCTGCTGGAGCCTCTGATGATCCCAGCTGCTTCTACTCTACCATCAACAAACCAAAGAAGTGAGAGGTCACCAGGAGGAAGGAGCCCAGATGAAGATCATCACTGCTTCTGCTTTGTTTTCCTGCATTATGTTCAGCTCTGTCTGCTCTGCTGTTCAGTGTGTTGGATGACATTGTGCTGTTACAGCTCATATCGTCCTTTTAAATGTGAGATCCAAGAGGAAGATCAGCCCACTCTGGGAGACCTATGATGTGCTGTTTGACATATAGTCCAGGTCCTGAAGAAAGCTGTATTTATTTTATGTACATAGCTCTGATGCTCTAATAAAGTGTGCTGTAATTTAAGTGTGCTCTCGAGCATTTAACTATTAAATTTTCTAATAGTAACTTCACTTTTTGTTTTTTTATAACTTTGTGTTTTGTGTGGTGGGTCTGTTGCTGTGTCTTACCTATGGACCTTCAGTCTGAAGTAGTCTCAGTCTCACACAGCCAGCCAGACGCTCCTCAGAGGATGTGATCTGCTCTGCCCTCCACCCAGCCCTCACCCACCTGGACCAAAAGGACTCACATGAGAGAACGCTGTCCATAGACTTCAGCTCAGCTGGTTTGCAAACTGCACCAGCTGGGTCTCAGCGCCTCCCACTGGCACTGGCTGCTAGACTTCCTCAGCCAGAGACCACAACCAGTATGTGTCAGCAACAACACCTCCAGCTCCTCAAGGCTGCGTGCTCCGTCTTCTGCTCTTCATCCTGCTGACACACAACTGCAACCGAGGCTGACCTTCTGAACACGTGGTGCAGAGACAACAACCTTCTGTCAGCCAGACAAAGGAGATTGTTGTCAGCTTCCAAAGAGGCCGCACCCGACACCTGCCACTGACCATCCCTGGAGCTGCTGTGGAGAGAGTAAGCTGCACTAGCTTCCTGAGGGGGGACATCAGTGAGGACCTCTCCTGGAGCAGCCTCTACTTCCTCCTCTACTCCTGCAGTTTTTCTCCATCGCTTTGGTGCTTTTCTCACATCACTATTAACATTTGCACCACAGTTAGTACAATTCCCAAAACAACTAGTTAAACTGCAAAACCTGGTGAATGATCTGTGGAACAAACTTGTTGAGATGTTCTCCACCTCAGGGACTATGTCCCTAAAGAGCGTGTGAGACAGGTAGCAGATGCTGTGCATTATATGGAGCAGAAAGAAAGGGCAGAGGTATTCAAATTGCTTTTGATAAATAGTTCAACAACTTCATATATAATGACACAACTAATGAATGAGGACTATTAGTTTTATAGAGAATGACTGTTAATCTAAACTTAACTAAATGACTGCAGTTCATTTTGACTGATACGACAAAGCAAATGATATGACCATGTTGAGGAAGTGACATGTCACTGACCACAGGAAATATATTTATTAGGTGTAACCAGTGGAGAGACGTTGTTAGTTTGTCCTGAGGAGAGACAGAGACGGAGAAGCTCCATGGCTGAGTTCAGATGGACTCTAATGTCGTTATTTCTGCTTCTGCTGCTCTGGTTCCCAGGTAGGAAACTAAACTTCATCTGAATTTATGATGTCAACACAGGAACTTTAGTAGCAGTGACACTGATGAGTCTGTGGTTTGAGTTTTGTTAAATGTTAAAATGAGACACATTTGGAAGTGTAAGCTGCTTCTACCAGGAGCCATGATCATGTCTCATCTGGTTTTCTCTCCAGCTGCAGTGACTGGACAAACAGTCAACAGGTTTACTATCAGAGATGGAGGTGAAGCCACTTTGCCTTGTGTCAGTGTGAGAACTGAGCAGGACACATGTGACAGAGCTACCAGAGCTACATTCATGTCTTAATCTTTTTCTTTCGCTCCCTTGCATTGTGTGTCATAGCATCAGCTGGTGTGCCAGGCTCTGAGCAGAGGATCCAAGTACAACACAGACAGCACTTGTTCTTGGTTTGGAGGGCTTATTCACAGAAACAGAGGAAAAGTCCAGAGCAAAAGTCAAAGATATGTAGTTAGCAAGATGGTGGATTGTAGCTGCCAGGGAAGCTAGCTGCTCACTGAGCTGGAACTCGACCTTGTAGCTTGTAGCTTGTAGCATTCATCTTGTAGCTTGTAGCTAGGCTAGGAGCTCAAGTTGATTGGTCAAAGTGGAGACTTGGAGTGAACAGCTGATCAAGCAAACGTTGACTTGTGATAGGTTCAGCCCAGATCCATGACATGGTGATATATTCTCACTTCATTCAACCTGAGGAGAGAAGGTGATTCACTGGAATAAAGTCAACAGCAGACAGAGAAATCAAAGCTGAATTCACCTCTGCCTCGGTGCTGAATGTGGCAGATAATGATGTGGATACGATAGCACGGCCTCAGCTCCTCAGCCCAACAAGGATGGAGCAGTCTTTAGAGGATGGATGCTCAGAAATAACAGAGACAGAGCTGAAGACAGGAGCTGATGGTGGAGCCGTTCATGTTCCTGTGGCTGACTGTCTATGTCTCTCTAATGAAACATCTCTATATCTAATGACTCTAATGAACAGGACATTAAACTGGAACTTCCCCACCACAGAGACCACCAAAACAAACTTCTCCCATCATCAACTCAGGTGGATGAGTCCAAGTTTCTCCATCTTCTCAGCTTCATGTTAAAGTTACATTTACAGCTCGGTACTTGTTACCAACCAGTCTGGAAGCCTGTGCTGCCCCCCTAGTGGTGTATTCTGGGGGTCACAATATGAAAACATGAAAATGAACAAAACAACACAATACAAGTCGCCCAGCAGAGAGATGAGAACAGAAGTGTGTGGTGAGTTGTGCAGAGACAGCATCAGGTCTAACAAACCACATTCAGAGAGACAGAGAAACATCCTGATGTTTTCATTCAGGAGTTGTGACAAGTTAGAAGCCGTTGCATCAACTCACAACAAGCAAGGCTGAAAAGGTCTGGTGGAGGAAGTGACACGTCACTGATGACAGGAGGAAGTTTTTACAACTAATGAAACCAGTCGAGAGACGTTGTTAGTTTGTCCTGAGGAGAGACAGAAACAGAGACGGAGAAGCTCCATGGCTGAGTTCAGATGGATTCTAATGTCGTTATTTCTGCTTCTGCAGCTCTGGTTCCCAGGTAGGAAACTAAACTTCATCTGAATTTATGATGTCAACACAGGAACTTTAGTAGCAGTGACACTGATGAGTCTGTGGTTTGAGTTTTGTTAAATGTTAAAATGAGACACATTTGGAAGTGTAAGCTGCTTCTACCAGGAGCCATGATCATGTCTCATCTGGTTTTCTCTCCAGCTGCAGCGACTGGACAAACATTCAACAGGTTTACTATCAGAGATGGAGGTGAAGCCACTTTGCCTTGTGTCAGTGTGAGAACTGAGCAGGACACATGTGGCAGAGCTCCCTGGGTGTTCAGACAGTCAGGAACAAGCAGCAACTACATCAATCTGATTGATAATGGACAGATTGTTGAAGGATCCAGAGCTGAAGCAGACAGACTGAGACTCACAGAAAATTGTTCTCTGAACATAGAGAACGTCTCACACCAGGATGCTGGTTTCTACAGGTGCACTTTACCTGGACATCATTACTCTGATAACTATCTGTCTGTTGTGAGTGGTGAGTATTTACATCACAGTGTTCTCAGTCCAAACTGTCTTGTTAGAACAATACACTGAAACATTTTATTGACACTTTAATGAAGTTCTCTCTGTTTCTCTCTCACCAACTCTCCATCCATCCTCACCAGTGACTGAACAGGAGGAGGATGATAAACTGAAGCTGTCCTGCTCTGTGTCGATATATGATCAGTGTCGGCACACAGTGAAGTGGCTGTATGGTGGTCAAGATGTGGACACAGTCCTCAAACCCCTGGAGACCTCACAGTCTGAGTGCTCACACACTGTGATGTATCGTAGCTCTGATCTGAATTCAACGAGTCTGGAGTTGTTCACATGTAGAGTGACTGAGCGTTACACGAAAGAAGAGAAGCTGTTTGACCTCAGATCTCAGTCCTCAGAGGAGAAACCAGGTGAGATAGATAGATAGATAGATAGATAGATAGATAGATAGATAGATAGATAGATAGATAGATAGATAGATAGATAGATAGATAGATAGATAGATAGATAGATAGATAGATAGATAGATAGATAGATAGATAGATAGATAGATAGATAGATAGATAGATAGATAGATAGATAGAACTAATGTTGGTGAACACAGTGGATTGTTGTTTCTTTGTCCAGGGGAGGAAACAACCACAGAAAGAAGGAACGAATCATCAGATCCTCCAATAACTGATAATCAGACATCTAACGGTATCAATAACTTGTTTTCTCATTAACGTTTGTACGTCTGTATCTGGAGATGTGAGTCAGTCTTTCCTCTCAGTGAGCTTCATTCAGAAGTTTCCTCTGAAATGCTGTTCATGTTTTACAGATTGGTGGATTTACATCGTCACAGCCTCAGGTTCAGTCACACTGCTAATAATCATCGTGAGTGTGGTCAGGTGGAGGAGAGCAAAAGGTGAGAACATTCACTGGAGACACTTTATCAAGACAGAACCAGCTGGACTGAACAGGGAGGAGACATGCATGGCTGGATGCTTTTATCTCCCATGCAGCACTAGAAGGAAGCAGCTCCTGAGTTTATTCCTTACTCTAGGAACCAGTCATGAAGATGTCATTAAAGCAGAAACTGACACAGCAACATATGAGGACATGCATGTCTTCTCCCAGGCTCTGGAGCACTTTGACTGTGGAAGTTCATATAAACTCTTTTGTCTTTTCAGGAAACAAAACTCAGACTGATGGAAACACTGTGAGTTCACTCTGAAGAAAGTCATGTTTACTGAGATTGAAGGAATGAGTGTATGGTCTGAGACTTTAATGGGAACCTGCATTGAAACCTGTAGTGTGAGGTCATTCCACAGTTGCAGGTATAAAAGCTCAAACTCTGGTTTAAATGTGTTGATAGTGTGACCACTGTGTTTGTCCAGGGACAGAGGTTAAACCAGTCTCCTCCAGACGCCTGTCAAGACACGGTGAGACCACACAGCACACCACAGTTTGAGGAGACACACGCTGTAATGTGCTTAGACTCTGGAGTATGAGATGTAAATATGTAGAGGAGGAAGAGGAAGGATGCTGATGCTCTGAATAGCAGAGACAGAGGAACAGCAGCAGCAGCAAGCTGCAGCCAGACAGGCCAGCCAGTCTGCTGCACATGTGTGACTGTGCTGTGTTCTCTGTGCAGGCTGATCCTGAACATGGTGTTTGTTACACCTCCGTCAGCTTCTCCAAGGATCCTGCTAAAGCCCAGGTACACTGTCTGCCTGCTCACACCTGCACACATGCCAGATTGAGAGCTTCAGAAACGGCCTCCGTTCGGTCCATCAACTGGAATCTCTACTGAAGCGGCTCCCATCGAATGCTGCTCACTGCAGCCTGTTAGAACCAGCACTACATGCTCCTGTGTGTGTGTGTGTGTGTGCGTGCTTCCTCTCAGGTGCTACATGCTAATGATGGGGATGATGACACAGTGACCTACAGCACTGTGAAGGTCCCCTCCTCTTCCTCTGCTGGAGCCTCTGATGATCCCAGCTGCTTCTACTCTACCATCAACAAACCAAAGAAGTGAGAGGTCACCAGGAGGAAGGAGCCCAGATGAAGATCATCACTGCTTCTGCTTTGTTTTCCTGCATTATGTTCAGCTCTGTCTGCTCTGCTGTTCAGTGTGTTGGATGACATTGTGCAGTTACAGCCCATATCGTCCTTTTAAATGTGAGATCCAAGAGGAAGATCAGCCCACTCTGGGAGACCTATGATGTGCTGTTTGACATATAGTCCAGGTCCTGAAGAAAGCTGTATTTATTTTATGTACATAGCTCTGATGCTCTAATAAAGATTGTTCTAATTATATAATCTAATATTCTAATTTTTGAAACTCTTTTTCTGCTTTGGAAATAAACATAAGAACCAGTGAAAATTATATTTTCATTCTTTCATCCGCTATTACTGCTTTTTTCTTTTTCACTCAATCGCCTGGTGATTCTCGCTCATTCAACTTCCACTCCGAGAAACATGTGTCACACTCTGGTTTTAAAAGAGAACGAATAGAGAGGAGCATCGGTTTAAGGAAGCAATACCTCACTCACCACAGAAAGTCGAGTGGGTGTTTTTTTCCCTGAAGTATTAATGACAAGTTTTCAACTGAAAAATGAAGGAGCAAGATGCACAGTGGCTGAATTTACATGATTTTCAATTTTCTTAGTATTATTATTTTCTGTTTATAAATAGATCAAGTTTGCAGCCCATAAAAGAGGGAGAAAGGGGAAGGAAATTGTGAAACTGGACTACACCAGAAAAGAAATATCAGTGATGGGATGAATCTTTAGGTCATTGTCTGTCTGTCTGTCATTGGATTTCATTTTAGCTATTGTGTTTCATGTATCTCATAAAGTCTGAATCAGGAGAAACCTAAATTAAGGCTGAGGTTAAACTCTTTCTCAACACACACACACGTATAGTACAGACTGAGACGTGTGCTCCACACTAACACAATAGAACATGTAGAGCAGCATGAAAGCAGAACTCAGTGTAAACATGTGACTGACCAGCCACTTGGGCCGTACTGTGTGGACTGATTCTGAGAATGATGACTCTTATCTCTGCATCCAGCAACCTCACCCCCACAGCCTGGGCAACATGGTTCATGACAGTGTTGCCGCAAATGCAGAACTTACGTCTTCACACGTGGAAAAGCAGAAGAATCTTAGAACATTTGCGTGGCATGGCGTGCCAGAAATGTGTTGCACCGTGCTTGAGGTTTTCAATGTGTTGCATCAAAAGGCATTGCATCATATGAATGTGTGGTGATGATTTTTTGCACTCTACTCTCACTACTTGCTGGTACCTCTGTCATATACTGACTGTGCATATGATTCTGTTCCAGTACATAAGGATCCTCTGTGTTTTCAGATATTTCTGTCTGTGGGCCTGTCTGTTTCGCTTAACTCTTCACCACTGTTGTTACTCACTTTTGGTCCACTAGGGGTCGTAGGTTAAGTTACTACAACAACGTAAAAGTATTAGCCATTCCTTCATTTCAGTAATGAAATACAAACATACAAGCTGGACTAGAGCATGCTATACATATTATATGTATTTTACATTATTCAAGATAATCTATACATTCTTATCCTTTATTACCTATAAATAAATTATACATTCTTACCAATAAGCATGATTATCTGCAGCTGTTATCCATATCCATTGTTATCGGTTTTTCGGTTTACTGTATGTACGGTATTGTCAGTTATTACAAAAATCCGAGATAGCAAATTATTATTGTCATACTACACGTTTGTTCACTAACTTCAGCCTTTCATTTTGTTATGTCCTGGGTTAAACCGTTTCAAATATCTAAAAATGCACAAAATGTTAAAAATCAACAGTTGCAACAAGGGACAGAAAAATCCATTTGTTGCAGCTACATCACTTGTTGACGCCCCCGTCTATCAAATTCCACCAATCAGCGAGGACTTTCATACAGCGTGTATTCTAAATCCCGCCCCTCTTTGTTAGTGCGACCAATCAGAACGCGCCAAAGGCTGGTGGCTGGCGATGATTCGTCCGACGAAGGGGGAGATGCAGGAGAGCAGTCGGTGGCTTGTAGGACCGTTTTATCCCTGATGATTCCAACATGTGAGGGACTAAAGACGCTGCGTGTCGATATGAAGCCGGTCTGTCTGCGGAGATAGCCAAGAGGAATGCGCAGAGCGGCTCATATTCTCGGACAGGGGCTGGGTGGGAGGCGGCGGCCCCCGCAGTGACGGACAGCTAGCGGCAGCTAGCCTGCCAAACAGACGCAGCGCCGGTTTGGATTTTCAAAATAAGAGGAAGCTGTGATGAGTCCTCAACGGCCGTGCTTTTACTTCGGCCTCAGTCGGAAGTTGGTTTAATGGCTGTTTGCTCTCGTTGGTTTCACACACGCACTCGGAGAGAAGGAGGAGAACAGAAAGGGGTGAAGTTACAGAGCGTCGCACCAAAACAGGACTTTACAGTCTACGACGCCTTGTTATGAATGGGAGCCGCCTCGCCTCACCGTGTGTTGCCCCGCTGAAATGCCTGTCCAGCCGCTGGATCTGCCGGCTCCGTGAGGTCCCGCTGCGGAACCCGGAGCAGAACCCGGAGCAGAACCCGCTGCTCGGCGATCACTAACGGTTCGGATATTTCAGCCAATTCTCTCTCATGATAATAACGTTAATTAATAGTAATAAAAGCCTCGATTCTGTGGTGTTGACCAGCGAGTGCAGGAGAGCTCTCGAAGTCACTCACTGCAGAATACATCATGTGTTTTAGGATTTTAGCATAGTCGTTTGTGTGTGTGTATTTAAATTAACGCAGTTTATTTAATCTGTGCAGTATAACTTACCATAATGTATGTTATTTTTGATTGATTGCATGTTTCACTATCCCTGTGCAATATGGTCCACTTCACATGTAGCACACAGGTATAATGCATGTTATAGTGTGTTATTGCTGTCCTGCCCTTGTTGCCTTGCTACTGTAATAATGCAAATGAATCCACTGCATGAGTATGCTCTATCTATCTATCTATCTATCTATCTATCTATCTATCTATCTATCTATCTATCTATCTATCTATCTATCTATCTATCTATCTATCTATCTATCTACCTATCTATCTACCCATCTATCTATCTATGAGTGTTACTTCATGTTCCCTGTAGGGATTTGTTGTCATGTTGTCAAGGCTTCATACCGTGTAACTCCATTAGTCTCCTTGAAAGCGAAAAAAAACAAAACAGTTTAAACACTATTTCCCAAGTATGCATCTGCTACTGTTGCATGTCCTACTAACATGCTTCACAGCTCAGTAGAAATACTACATGATAGCACAACATTTCCACAACATTGAATGGAATGGAAGTTGTCATGGAAGAGGATTAGAGCTACTGTATAAAATTATTATCGAGGTCAGAAAAATCCGGAGCTCCAATCCTCCCCCCAGTACACGTGTTCTCCTTGGCTGACATGTTTTTATGTACAGTGTAGATAGCAAAGGAGCATTTTTGCAGGTCTTTCCTTCCTGCTGCAGTTTGACTATACAACCTGCACTACTGGTGTCTTTTTACTGTTGTTTCAGTGTTCACACTGTTCAGTGTTTCTGACGTCTTCATTGACACTCTTCCTCTGTTTTCTTAGGCACTGTAATAAATCAAGTTTCCATCAACTAGAGGTTGATTTTATCCTCCATTTGTATCCTGACAGGTTTGCCTGATGAGATCACCATGTGCTCTCCATTAGTGACAGAGGAGAAGAGGCTCTTTTAGCTGGAGGAGGACCTCCTGTCCCCCAAGCTTTACCCTCCTCCTCTTCCTCCTCTTCTTCCTGGGATCAATGACAGGACCCAACTCCCCGAGCCGGAGCGTCTCCTCCCGGTCCCCGGCCAAGCTGAGCCGGCACGGCCGCTCCAAGAGCAGCAGCGCCCACTGCCTGCTCCGCTGCAGCAGCCAGGAGGAGTCCTCCACCTCCCCTGCCAACAACAGCCCCAGGTCCCCCGGGGAGGAAGAGGAGAAGGACGGAGGCATCCTCTTCTACGTGAACCGGACCGGTTTCCCCATCGAGAGCCTGACCTGGGAGCGGATGTGGTCCCATGTGGCTGCTGTGCATCCCGAGGGACAGGAGATGGTGGACAGGATACGAAACGCTGCATACCTGCCCAAGGTAGGCCCTGGACTAAGGAAGGCCTCAGCATGGGGCTAGACTGAAGCAGCGATCTAGACATGCTATATGTTCCTATGTGTAAACTGACATGTTTTCCTCTTTGGTCCATATCCATATTTTAGCTTTCTATAGAAAGCTAAAATAAACAAAAAGATCAATCAAAAGAGAAAAACATGCAGAGCTGGTAAACCTGGTCTCATCACACTGGATGTCTAACTTGAAGGACATATCACTGCTCTTGTTTGTGTTGAGCATCTGATGTCTTTATTATGTTTTGTTCCTCTCAAGCCGTCACATATACTTGTGTGAAGCCAGGAATGTGTTCACTGAATGTAGTCCAGTGAATGTAGTCCAGGACATGGACGGTGTTCATGTGACTGCAGCTGTGGTGCGTTAGAGGTTCATGGAAACGTGGTCAGAGTTAACAGGCTCTTTATGAAAGGCTGCCCCCTCTGGGCTTCCCTCTGGCTGCTGCACTGTGAAGGCATCTAAAGGTCGCTGCAGATGCAGGCGCTGCCACAGAGTTGCTGCTCAGACTGGGTGAGTGTGAGAGGCTTCACCCCCCAGGCTTCCTGGGGAGAGGCCTCTGATGACAGGAGCTCATCTGTGGGATTACTGTTCTGTCTACATGTTTGCAATGATTATTTTATTATAGAACATGAAATAGTGAAAGATGTCACCAAGTTATGTGTGCATGTCTCCATGCACACCATTAACTGCTGCTGCTGCTGAGGCTCCCCGGCCCACAGTTTCCTCATCGTTTTCCCATCAGTGACTTGGATGAATGCTTGTTGTGTTCCGGTGTGTGGAATGGGGAGTCTGATGTTGTTCAGCTCTGTTAATTGGCCACATGGTCGTTAGTGACCCGGCTGTTGCTGCTGCCAAAGTCCCAGAGTGGACAGAAGGACGAGGGGAGGACGTGTGCACAACAAGCAGCACCATGGGGCAGAGGAAGAGCTGTCCAACAAAGCCTCTCTCTCCCTCTCTCTCTCTCTCTGTCTCTGTGTGTGTGTGTGTGTCTCTCTCTCTCTCTCACACACACACACACACACACAGACACACACACACAGTCGCCAGTTTGAGCCAAGTGTAGTAGCAAAGCCACTTGGAAGGTTTTCAGGTAGGAAAAGACAGTGTGTCACTGTGATAGTGTGACAACATCTTGAGCTGGGTTAGTCTCAAGTAACGATGAGAGAAGAAAGCACGACCTTGTGAGGACCACCCATAACTCCAGGAGGTCATTGAGTTTATAACTTAACTTGATAAAAAAGGGAAACTACTGTATACACAGTATAACTAAATCAGATCACGTGCAGGTAATTAACTAACAAATGTGCGGAAATGCTTTTCTAGGACACTGCTGTGCACAGTAAGAGCAGCAAGAGCACATTGTACTACTGTTGTATTCTTCCTATGCAACCTGACTCTGGACTCTGTGTGTGTGTGTGTGTGTGTGTGTGTGTGTGTGTGTGTGTGTGTGTTACAGTGGGGGGGTGAGGTGTGAAAGCAGGTTGTTGACACAGCAGAAGAACAACAAAATAACTGCGTTACGGAGACAAACTGTGAGAAAGTGGAAGTTGCCAGGTTGATTTACAGTGTGTGTCGATGGAGCAATTAAAATGCCAGAATGAAATAAATGAATACATCATTAGAAAAGGTACAAGGCTGACAGTTCAACAAATTCATTCAACAGAAGCTCTATCTAATTATAAAGTAAAACAATTATGTATACTTGACATAAAATGAATTGGTACTTATTAATTTAAGTCAGTAAAGGTGTGTTTTCATACGTATGAATGTGAAAAGAGAGCTTTTAGAGTTAGCACAGCCACTCCGGCCGGTGGCTGAAGAACCAGCCTCTGAGCCACTTTCACTTCGCCTCTCGTCAGGTAGACCTGACAGCGTGTGGTGGGTCATGCTGCCAGTCTCCATGGCCTCATTAGCAGAAGTCCTGGCACCATGTCCAAATCCCTCCCATACAATCTGGGTGGTGGATAATCTCTGAATACCAACTGGACCAACTAAAGGCCTTTTAATACTGACAAAACTGGTTGAAACTCGTTTGACGCTGTGACGGCTAAACCCCAGAAAACTAATCTCAGTCCAACCTGTGCTCGGTGCCCCTGCAGGGCTCACTGGAGTCAGGCTGCAGTCCTTTGATTCTTCACATATCAGGAGTTTAGTTGCTGTTTTGTCACATTTGACTTTGAATCCAGACTCACCGTTGTGCTGCTGCTGTCACTGGACAGGAGCAGGAACTTTTCATTCCCATAATCCAGTGCAGACGCATTGTTCCTACTGTGACAATAGGATTTTATTTTGGAGGGCATTAAGAGATTACGTTGAAACGGGTCGTTTTGAACGTGTGCGACGGGAGAACCCGCTCGACGACACGCAGAGAGAAAACAGTTCAGCTTGTGTTTGTGGACGTTTCCTGTGGCCTGGTCCAGGGAGCTCTGCTGCCTCAGGGAAGCATTTCTTCACAAAGTTTCATGTCAAGACTTAATCGTATGTTTCCCCTGCTGCTTCAGCTGTCACACACACACACACACAAACACACACACACACACACACACACACACACACACACACACGCATTCCTCAGGATGTCCCGCTCTAAAGATATCTTGACAGCATGAAATCAGATCTGTCTCCTTCTCTCTCCATCTTCTGGCTCATATGAGTGTGTGTGCACCAGGTTGGAGGGGATGGTGCTGGAGTGTGCACTGGGTGCTGTCAGTTCTGCTCAGGTCTGGTCTTCTGTCACCTCACAGACATAATGAGAAGAAACAGAGCCGCTCTGCTATGAAGGGACTGTCATGAAATCAAAGAAAACAAAGACATTCTCTGCTCTATATGTAGAAGCTATGGAACACTGGTTTCAACAGGAATGCTTCTGTCAAAGTGTGTGAATATGACGGTCTGTTTCTGTACAGATCTGACTCCATGCTGATCTGGCTTCATCTCATTCTTCTCATTGTGGCTTATTGAGATGAGACGTGATGATCCTAGGACCTGCCCCTCATCTGCCTGGAATAATGACTGCTATGTGAGCAATTTCTACAAATTGGGCACAGCTGGGGGGAAGCTGGAGGAGGAAAGTGATAAGAAGGGAGGATGGGAGGACATGGTGACATAAGAGAGGCTGGAGGAGGAAGGACAAAGGGCAGAGGAGGAAGAGGAGAAGAGAAAACAGAAGGGAGGGGCAGACTGGTTCATTTTGTCTATGTTAGCAGTGAGTTCACGCCACATTCAGACTGCAGAACATGCAGTCAGCGACATTCTTTTGCTTTTAATGCTTCATGAAAAGCAACGAGTCAGTATTTGCAGCGCGGGCATGTGAGGCGGCGGTAAGCGTGTGATGTGTCGCTGCAGCCTTCAGACTGGACAGCTCAGAGAGACGATGGCAGCTCGTAGTGGAGAGAGGAGGAGACGATCACAGCCAGGCATCATCTGTCCTCTCCCTCCCTGTCCCAGCAGGACGCAGCTTCAGAGAGAGAGAGTGTTGGTGTGTGTGTGCCAGATGATGCTGTGTTACGTCTTAGTGAGGATTTTACTACATGCTGGATTAGTCACCAGTAAAACCTGCTATTTACTGGTGTGGGCAGGCTGCTGGTTTGTGTTCTGAATGACCACAGACTGACCTAATAGCCAGAGAGAAACCAGTTGTCTGATTGGCTCACCTGTTGATTGACAGGTTGGCTGTGGCTCAGTCAGCTGTGTGGAGTTGAGCAGCTGCTGTGCTGTGCTTGGTGGCTGGGAACAGACTTTGACATCATTTGACAGTGACATCACATGACTGTAAGTCAGAGGCTCGGCTCTAATGTTCAGGTCATCTTACTCGACACATCTGTCCTTCCCTAAGCGGTGTATATGAACTGTGTATATAAACTATCGGTGTCAGGTAGGAAAAGCAGGAAGACATGAGAACATGTGGTCGACATGTGTGTGTGTGTGTGTGTGTGTGCGTGTAAATGTGTGTGTTCCATCACAGTCCATCTCAACTTATTTTGAAGCCTCCTTTTTAAGCTGTAAATAAACTATCGCCACAGGAAATGAGACACCCTTCCTGTGCACGCACACACACACACACACACACACACACACACACACACACACAGGCGTCCTGTGTGTCAGAGGAAGTGTGGGTTGTCTCAGTGGGTTAGTGGCTCTGGTGAGGTTGTGTCTTTGTTGTGAAGCTGCTTCATCTCTGTTTGTGGTGGAGCCACAAATCTCCTCCATCTCTGTCGTATTGTGCTTTCACACGTGTGGTGTGTGTTCCTCTTCACTGCTGCTGCAGCGTTCTGAGCAGCTGCACAGCCTCACTTCACACACACCTCTGAGTGTGTGTCCAGTTCAAACACACCTCCAATGAAATGTTCTTACCTCTGCTTTGTTGAATTATGACAGTCTAGCTATAGGACAGGTTCAAAAATATCATCACATGCTCGCTCAGGTGGGCCCGAGACAGAATGTGATGATATATGTGAGTATGTTGCAAACCACAGCTTAATGAGTGTGAAGCTGCTTCTGTTCAGGCAGGTGAGGACACGAAGGACAGGACTGAGAGTCTGCAGTGTCTCTGCTCCTGGTTCCTCCTCAGTCTCTGGTCCCTCCTCTGGCTCTCCAGTGGCTTCAAATCCAGCCCTTCTGATGAGGATGCTTCAGTCTGTGTCTGTGTCCTTCCTCATGGTGCCTGTTTACAGTGGCCCTGCATCGCTGCCCACCTTTGAAGGACACTCATTTGTTTTTAGATGTTACTGATTATTGATGTGTTGGAAATTATGGGTATAAATCTCTCTGTCTCTCTCTCTCTCCCTCTCTCTCTCTCTCTCTCTCTCTGTCTCCCTTTCTCTTTCTCTTTTGCTCTCTCAGCATGCTATTCCCTCGATCCCGACCTTCAAACCGTCCATGTCGGTGCCAGACTGGCTGGTGGCCATCCAGAACTACATGAAGGCTCTGCAGTATCCTTTGACTGGCTGTGGCGTAGCTGTGCGGCCTCAGCCTCAGCCGTCAGGAGAGGCTGCGTCTCATCACTCATCACGGTGACACGTCAGCTCCATCGCTGCCGCCAGCAGGGAAAGATGCTCCCACAGTTCCCTGGTTTTCCTCAGCATCCCCACCAGATACAACCACACGGGAACCCAGTTCTTTGAAATCAAGAAGAGTCGTCCTCTCTGTGGGTAAGTCTGCTGTTGCATCCCGTTCACTGGAAGCAGATATCGATTACAGCGTGTGAGGCTTCTCAGATTAAACATGCACTTCTTTTTATTGAGTGTTGAAAGTTTTCACAGTTTGTTGTTTTCTAAGTCACATAAAAGTCTCTGCAACACAAGTTCATCAAACCACTGAATCAACTCTTGATCTAATCAAGGTTTAAAAAAGCAGAACAGCTGTTTTCATCCATTCTGCTGGCGTTAGTTGCTTCGTCTAATCCCTGCTGATTAGTTTGTTGGATGAAAGGGAGATTTCTCATCACCAGCCGTGACCTTTGACCTGTCAGAGGGGCGTGGGAAAGCAGAAGGCTCCTCTCCAGATGAGTGACGCCTCAGGCCGTTACGTAAGAGTAAAGCAGGACGCAGCACCTGCAGAGCCGCAGCCTGTCCTCACAGACGAGTCCGTGTGGGGGGCGGAGCCACCGCACTGCCGCCATCGCAGCTGAAGAGGAGAAATATTCAATCAGTCTGTCACGTCCTGTCACTGAAACTCACTGAGGAAATATGAACTTCCACTCGACTGTGACCGAAAGCATTAAGAAGCCTTTTTGGTTTCAACCTGAAAAAAAAAAAACGACTTTTCTAGAAATTCTTTCCTCGTTTCCTCCTCCTCCAGGTTAATGGAGACAGCACGAGAGATGATCAGGGAGTCTCTGCCAATCAAATGTCTGGAAGCCGTCATCTTGGGAATGTATCCTTAACTGTACACACACACACACACACACACACATACATACACACACACACACAGGGTTAAAAGGTGATTTGGATATCTGTGAAATCAATGAGACACACACCCCTCTCCACCCTCTCCAGCTCTGAACCTTGTTGCCTGGCAACAAGCCGTCCTCAAAGTTTAACCCCCTTACTCTCACACACACACACACACGCACACACACGCACACACACACACACACGCATCATCTGGCAGAGCAGAACTCCAGCAGTGGTCTGAAAACCTGCAGTATTCTTCTGGTTCTTGCGGCTCAGCTGCAGGTTTTACCTCTGCTGATTGAGCAACCCGGTCAGTCTTTAAGGCTCAGTGAGTGTTGTTGAGATGAGGTTGACCTCATACACCAGTTTATTGCAGTGGAACAGTTCCACTATGGTTCAGATGAAAAAGATCAAACAGTAGATTTCTGAACTATGCACAGCCTTAAAACGTGAACAGGTCTGTTAACTTTTTCTTTTTCCACTTGAATTAAAAGATAAGATAAGAGATTCGTTTTGAGTAGCTGTAAGACAACAAGTTCAGTCGCTAATGCAGTGTTTTATAATCCTGTTCCTCAAGTACATTATCAGGCTTCTGCAGAGCGGTAGCATTGCTGAAATAAAAAGTGAAAAGATTCTTGTGTTCCAGTCCGAGCCCAGTCTGTCCTCACGCAGCATGTGGAGGTATGTGATGTAAACAAGGCCAGCGCCCGAGAGATTCCTCCGTGTCTCCATCAAGCCGTGGTCCACTTTCACAGCTGCTTCTCTGACAGTGACTGTGATGGAGAGGCTGCAGCCTGCAGACCAGAGCAGCCGCTCCACAGACCAGATGGGAGGAGACGGGCCGGAGGCAGGGAGTGTGTGAGCAGTGTGTGAGCAGCGTCTCCTTCCATCAGGCCTATTGGTCCTCTGTGGAGCGGCTGCTCTGGTCTGCAGGAAAACAGGGAGGCAGGCCCCAGCGAGAATTGAACTCGCGACCCCTGGTTTACAAGACCAGTGCTCTAACCACTGAGCTATGAGGCCTCACCTGAGGGCACAGGTGAGCAACACCTCATTTGATGTTAGTGCCAGAGCCACACCCAGCTCACCAGGTGCTGTTGACTCAGTGACACCAGTCTGACCAGTTCACTGTGACGCCACTGAGCTCTGATCCAGAGCTGCGCTGCCATCGGCTGAGGCTCACAGGCAGGACTGGCTGGACAGATTCTCCTCAAAGACCCTGACCTGTGTGTGTCCTGGTCCCCTGGTGTAAACATACTCCACATACCTATATACATCCACTGGTTTAATCCGTGAACCTTCAGGACAACTGCATCTGTGCTCCAGGTTTATTCCACAAAGACACAAACTCATCCTAGCTCTGTGTAAATCACAGTCCAACCAAAACGGACCGATTCATGTCTCTGTCTCCCTGTCCACACACTGAGCTCCGTTCGTGTCCACGCTCACGGATGCTGTGTCACTGAGGATCAGGGATGAGTGACAGTGTGAGGAGAGGACAGGCGGAGGACAGGACGAAGAGAGAGAGGGAGGGACGGCTGTAGCTGGTGGCGGTTGGAGCTGTCTGTGTCTGTCTGTGTGTGCCTGCCTGTGTGTGTGTTTGTGTGTGTGTGTGTTTGTGTGTGTGTGTGTGTGTCCTCAGCCTGGCCTCCTCTTCCTCTGAGCTGAACTCTCTCCAGGGTTTATCTTGGGCCATTCCTGCATGTTGTGTGCATTGTCTCATCGTGTTAACCATCACAGACTGGAATCAGACCTGAGCTCACACTGAATAATCACAGTAGCATGTAGCCATTTAGCCCAGGCGTTTATCTAAAGTGACTGATGTAGGAGGGAAAACACTCAGCTACATAGAAACAGAGACCTTAGCCTCTCACGTCCTTCAGACAGTGCACTACTGAAGGACTAGTATGAAGTACCTAACTCAAGGTTTCTTTTGTTCTTCAAGCCTCAGTATTTGGTTTCTAAGCTGCAGAACCATGTCATACAGGAGTATGTTGAGACTTGAGTATTAAATTTTGCTCCAAATTCAGCAACAAGATTATGAACAGAGGTCAGCCACAGGTTCTGGGCTACAGTCCAGTCCATCCCAGAGCTCCTGGAGCGGGTTCAGCACAGAGCCGAGAGCTGTGAGAGCAGTGTGTGTGTGTGTGTGTGTGTGTGTGAGAGTGAACATATTTCCATTTCCATTCAGTTGCTGAGGTTAAGGAGCGTTCTCTGCCCTGCGACTGGAGGAACCTCCTTACGAGGGAAGCACCAGAAGCTGCGGTACAGAAAGAGGATTCTGAGCCCTGAGCAGCGTTATCTGGAATCTCACTGCTCTGAAATTAAGCCAGAAAAGGAATGTGTGTATGTGTGTATGTGTGTGTGTGTGTGTGTGTGTGTGTGTGTGTGTGTGTGTGTGTGTGTGTGTGGTGCGGGGACTCGAGGAAGAGTTGGGGGTTGGGCTGAGAGAGGAAGCAACAGAGATGTGTGGCTAGAAAAATGAGGAATAAAAGTGAAGTAGAGGGAGAATGTAAGGGGCCAGGGGATCCGCTCTGCTTTGTATCCACAGATAGCGTTTGTCACCTCTGCCTCTCTAGAGCAGAGAGATGTAACAGTGCAGGGCTTCACCCAGCTGAAGACATGCTGCGGTACCGCAGACGCCTCCAGCTGATCCACTCCAACAGGCTCCAGAGACAGACTGTGACCGACACTGTCATTTATTGTTTCTACTCTTATTATCATCATCATAACTTGGATTTCAAAGGGAATCAGTGTGTGGAACACAGCCTGATGTTTTACTCATGAGATAGGGCACTCCGGTAGTGGTTGCCTTGACAACTGAGAGCGAGAGAGAGAGAGAGAGAGAGAGAGAGAGAGAGAGCGATGGTTAGCCGGGTCACATGTCCTACATCACAGGAAGTGAGTTTGTCTAATGAACCGTTAATCTGAGAGGAACAGGAGCTTGTGTTGTGTGTCTGTCTAATATGATCTATTACTAAAACTAACTGTCATCTGGCATTGATGTGCACACACACACACACGCACACACACACTGGGGCTGGCTGTCAGGCAGGAGGATCAGATTTAGTCTTTCACATGTTCAGTGAGGGATTCACTTCAGGCTGTGGAGGGTTGGCGCTACAGCTGGGACACACACACAATCAACATGATTGTATGTGGGTGTGTGTGTGTGTGTGTATGTGTGGTCTCTGGGCGAGTTGTGTTTGTGAATATTTCATGAAAGCACAGCAGCACGGCACCATCCAGGATCCTGAGCTGGTGAGGAGGCTCTGGCCAAACACCGGGCTCGGAAGACAGATGGACAGCTGCTGATCTGTCTGTGTGTGTGTGTGTGTGTGTGTGTGTGTGTGTGTGTGTGTGTGTGTGTGTTGGATTCCTGGGCAGTTCACAGCAGAGTTTCCTATATAGTTGAGTTTATGGATGTTAAGGAAACCGCTGAGTGACACTGTAGCCACAGAAGCATTCCTCAGAGAGCAGACTGAATCTAACACCACTCACACTGCTGCCTCTGCTGTGATGGACACAAACAAACACACTGTGAGTGTGCAGCTTCACTGTCAGCTCAGGAGGTCTGGACAGGTCTGAGCCACTAGCAAGGAAGCCTTCACGCTCATCACGCAGGAGCAGAAGCTGTGACGGTGCTGGTTCTTCAGGGCAGCTGTGTCCATGTTCTCTGGTGTTCCCTTAAGAGTTATGGAACATTGTTGTCTTCAGAAATGCTGGTTCTGACATCTTTGCCTTGAACAGACTCCAGTGTAACTAAAGCATAAAGACGTACTATATGTAGTATATCTATGTGTATCATGTGTATGTACATATATATATATATATATATATATATATATATGTACTGTAGCATGCACAGGTTACAGTGTATAGAGTGACAAACACCACACATCCAGATGTTTCCTGAGCTGCAGCGTGTGGATCAGATACCTGACCAACGGCCTCACCTCCCTGGAGCGCTTCCCCATCAGCTTCAAGACGCAGTTCTCGGGACACTGCTTCCACCACGTGGTGCTGGGCGTGTACTGTAACGGGCGCTACGGCTCGCTGGGGATGAGCCGGCGGCCGGACCTGATGGACAAGCCGCTCACGCACCGCACGCTGGGCGAGCTGGTGGCCGACTTCGAGAGCTCCTACCGGAGATACCAGCACACTCTGAAGAAGGTGAGGGGCTCCTCACTGGAGCTCAGGTGTCAGGGTGAGCTCCACCTAACGACCTCCTCCTCCTCCTCCTCCTCCTCCAGGTGAAGATCGGCCTGTATGTGCCTCACGACCCCCACGTCTTCCAGCCAATCGAGTGGAAGCATCTGGTGCTGAACGCTGCACGACTGGGAGCTCAGGAGATGAGGAAGGAGCTGGAGAAACACGGCCGGGACATGAGGATGAAGGTACACACACACACACACACACACACAGAGCACAGGGTTTCAGGATACATTTGAAACAGTTCTTTTAGGAAGGTTTATAATAATGGTTTTAACTCCAGATTGACTTTAATTCCAAAAACCTACACTTGCAGAGTTCTCATTGACTTCAGTATTGCTTCTATAAAGCTGTGTAATTGTTGAGGCTGCTGTTGAACCAGCATCCTGCATCGTCTCCAGCGTGGTGACTCACAGATCAGGACCAGAACTGTGGACAGAGTCTGCAGCTGCTGTGGTTGGCTCGCTGTCTCAGCGTTTCTCTGCCAGCGCCGACATGTTACTCCATAGCCCGAGTCGAGGCCGACACGAGGTCAAACCGTGATGATAATGAGGACTCAGACGTAGTGTCACCATTACTACCTCAATGTAGCAACTCCTGCTTGGACGCACTGCAGTAACCACACGCTGCTGCAGTATGTGCAGCTCCTGTTCACTCCTGTCTGATCAGACCAGGTTGTTTCTGATCAGACCAGGTTGTCTCTGATAAGACCAGGTTGTTTCTGATCAGACCAGGTTGTTTCTGATAAGCCCTGGTTGTCTCTGATAAGACCAGGTTGTTTCTGATCAGACCAGGTTGTCTCTGATCAGACCAGGTTGTCTCTGATAAGACCTGGTTGTTTCTGATAAGATCAGATCGTTCCTGATCTGACCAGTTTCAACGCTGTCGTCACTTAAAGACAAAGCAAGCGAAGCGTCGTCTTCTTCTCTTTATCTTCCCAGAGCAGTTTTCCTGTGGGACCAACATGGAACACTAACAGTCAGGAATGATTCAGGGATGATGGGAGGAAGGAATGCGTGTGTGTGTGTGTGTGTGTGTGTGTGTGGTTGCATGTGAGGTAGTGGTACAGTGTATACGCTGCACTTACTGTCAGCAGATATGTAGGTCAGTGTGTTTTCAGCTGTCACACACACATGCACACACACACACACACACATGCAGACTCAGCTGTGTGGCTTTCTGAGAGACTCGTATATAATCTCTGTAGAGAATGTTTATTATAGACTTGACTGTGTGTGTGTGTGTGTGTGTGTGTGTGTGTGTGTGTGTGTGTGCTAACTTGAGCAGCCTGGTTTTAGGGGGAGGTTAACAGTAGGTTTGTGTTTGTGGCACAACAGTGAAGCTAAAGTGAAACTGAAGGAGGAAGGAGTCAAAGCACATGCAGTGACGCACACACACACGCACACACACACACACACACACACGCTGACCCATATATCTATGAGAACCACATGACGAGCAGAGCTGCTGAGGAACATGAGCCGCTTGGAAAACTGGTTGGTGTTCTTCCCAGTCTCCTCCAGCCGAGCTCCTAATGACAGCGTCAGATTGCTGTTTCCATAAAAGCCTCGTCTTCTAATGACTTTCTCTTTACTCCTTTCATGCGTCTCAGCAGTTTCTCAGAGATTAGAAGAGCTAAAACTCCGGCAGATTGTTCTAATGGCTCTCATCCATCACGGCCTCTGGGTGTGTGCCTGCGGCTGGATAACAGCAGCAGCAGTTGTTGTTGATGGAGATGATGTTCTGGCATGGTCTCTGCTCAGAGAACAGCCTGGAGGAGCTCACACACGCTGAGGCTCTGAGGATGTGTCTCTGTGAGACATCCCCAGTGGACAGCCTGGTGCAGACTGCTTCCACTGAACACCCACTAGGACTGTCTGTAAGCATTAGTAGCAGCAGTAGTACAACCATCATGCTATCATACAGAATACAAACATACCAGCACTCACTGTCCTCTCTATGAAATCATACCTACCCATACCTACGAGCTGAACAGACTAGTTTCATCTGATTGGTCAACATCACATCTGATCCGTGTCTCCAGAAAGCTGGATGATGACTGCTGTGCTTTGTTTGTTTGTTTGTTTGTCAGATCCTCAAGTCGTCCAGCGCCCAGTCACCAATCAAAGAGCGGAGCCGAGGGAAATCCTTATCGCCACGGCGACGGCAGAGCAGCCCCCCAGCAACGGCTCACACACCGCAGAGACAAATCGTGAGTGCTCCACTGACGTGTGTGTCTGTGTGTGTGTGTGTGTGTGTGTGTGTGTGTGTGTGTGTGTGTGGTCTCTTCTCCTTCACACCTTTAAGCAAATGAGAGTTTAGAAGTTTTCCAGCCATTTGTTTCCCTCCTGTTTGATGGATGCTAGAGTTCATCAGCCCTTCCTTCCTTCCTTCCTTCCTTCCTTCCTTGCTCCCTCCCTTTGCCCATTCTCCTCACTCCCTCATGGCACTGCTCTTCAGGTCAAGGAGAGTTTAGACTTGGAGTGTTGTGTGTGTGTGTGTGTGTGTGTGTGTGTGTGTGTGTTTGTGTGTTGTGTGTGTCTTTGTTGCTGACAGCTCAGTGTTACCACCAGGCAGAGCGGTCCTTGTTCTGTTCAGCTGACATGAGGAGTTATCATTGTGTGTGTGTGTGTGTGTGTGTGTGTGTGTGCGTGCTCACTCTGAGCCCTCGGATGCTGTGACTTCAACACTAATTCCACATCAGAAGGAGCTTTAAGCCGAACCCATAGAAAGATGAGTCCCATCCAGAGGGCAGCTGAGGTTAGGAATAAGCCACTGTGTCGGTCTGAGGAGCAGATAGAACTCACTGTTCACAGTGAAAACCCTCAACTAGACCCGGAAACTCAGCTTAAAAACAGGGTGAGTCACCACTGCAGCTCAATGGCAGGAAAACTGTAGCATGCTGTCTCTCTCACACACACACACACACACATACAGGATGCTGGTTGTGTGTGTGTGTGTGTGTGTGTGTGTGGTGTGTGTGTGTGTGTGTGAGTGTGTGTGCTGTCAGCTGCGTGGTGGGATGTAACACAAGTCGACTTGGACAACAGCTGCAACCCAGCCGCACTGCAGTCACCACACACACACACACGCACACACACACACACACTCTGGAATGCACCAGAATTAGTGCCTTGGTGCCTGGGCCGGCTGCTGTGTGAGGAGCTTTAGTTTCTGATCATCACAACGTGTTTGAGTAACGACAGACAGACGACAGGAGGCTGGTCCATTCCATCTGCTCCATCACTCCGAGCCATGTCTGAATAAAGAGGACAGACTGCAGCAAAACAAACCAAACACACCCAGAGTGTCACTTCCACACATTCTTTTTTCTTGTTCTCACCTGACCCACATTCAATGTTTATATTTAACAAGCGATTTCTTAAAATCCCTCTAAAACAGTTTAAACACTTAAAAGATATGAAAACTTAACTTGACATAAACTTTTTGAAAAGTTTTCCATCATTTTATTAGGTCATTAATAGTTGATTAATTATCCTCATACGTTATTCCACTTGAACTTCAGTATTACAGTTTTCAGGAGTCAGAGTTTTCAGAGCTGTCTGTGCATAGTTCAGACAGTGTCAGACCACCAGAGCTCCAGAGTCACCTCCGCCCCTGCTGCTGGGAGAGAGAGAGACAGGAAGAGAGAGGGAGGGAGAGAGGGAGAGGGGGGGGGGGGGAGAGGAAGGGGGGAGAGAGAGAGAGAGAGGGAGGGAGAGAAGGAGGGAGGGGAGAGAGAGAGAGAGAGAGAGAGAGGAAGGGGGAGAGATAGAGAGGTAGGGAGGGAGGGGGAGAGAGAGGGAGGGAGAGAGGGAGAGGGGGGGGGGGGAGGAAGGGGGAGAGAGAGAGAGGGAGGGAGGGAGGGGGAGAGAGAGAGAGAGAGAAGGAGGGAGGGAGAGAGAGAGAGAGAGAGGGAGGGAGGGGGAGAGAGAGAGAGAGAGAGAGAGAGGAGAGGAAGAGAGAGAGAGAGAGAGAGGAGAGAGAGGGGAGGGAGGGGAGGGAGGGGGGAGAGAGAGAAAGGGGGAGAGAGAGAGAGGGAGGGAGGGGGGGAGAGAGAGAGGAAGGGGGAGAAGAGAGAGAGAGGAGGGAGGGGGGAGAGAGAGAGAGAGAGAGGAAGGGGGGAGAGAGAGAGAGAGAGAGGAGAGGGAGGGAGGGAGGGGGGAGAGAGAGAGAGAGAGAGAGAGAGAGAGAGAGAGAGAGAGAGAGAGAGAGGAAGTGATCAGATGAAACCTGTTATCATTAAGTCGAGGCTCCTCTGACACCCCCCCTTCCCCCACCCACCCACACACACACACACACACACAAACACACACACACACACACACACACACAGCCCAGCTCATTGTTGTGGCAGGGCTGGTGTCATCATCAGCCCAGCAGCTCAGCAGCACATTTCCACCTCAGGAACTATTACTGTTATCAGAGACACTTAACGACATGCTGCCACCTCCCCTGCAGCGAGACGCAGTGGTGAGGAGCTGCTGAGGAGGAGGAGGAGGAGGAGGAGGAGGAGCAGGCTGCCCTCTCACACAGCTACATGAAAGAATATCTCGTCTTAGCTACATGCAGATCACTGTTAGGATATCAAAGCCATAACATTTACATTTATTGATGTTTGTAGACGATATGAAGCTTTCACATGTTAACGCTCTGTTTCCACGTCCGTCCTGGGTCTCGACCTTTGGTTTCATGTCTTGTTTTGAGCTGATCTGAGGTCTGTTGTATGGTTGTGCTCCATAGATTTAGTGACTTAGCTGACTTATCGGTTCTTGTAGATTCCCTGTGAACACTGATCCCTCTCAATGGGAGGAGGCTGGTGTAATGCTGACTGCATGCAGCTGCAGGTGTTTGACCATTTCATCAGAGGAAGGAAGAGGAGGAGAGGACAAGGTCACAGGAAGGAGGGAGCGGGGGGGGGGGGGGGGGTTAGGGGAGAGGAGGTCCACAGTTCAGATTGCAGATTTGCAGATTGTTCTCAACAAATAACACGAGGCCTCGACGTGTCGCAGCTTAAAGTTTCGTGCTAAGCAGAAAGCAGAAGGCATGAAAGAGGGGATGAAGGAGAGAGAGAGGAGGAGAGAGAGGGGAGGAGAGAGAGAGGAGGAGATGATAGGAGAGGATTAAAGAGCCTCTTACTGGGATCTGCCTCCTCTCCGGCTTCAGAGGCAGCAGCATCCAGAGGAAGTAAAACAGGATGGGTTTATGTGGAGAGGCTGAGGCTGAGGATGAGGCTGAGGCTGGGGTTGAGGCTGGGGCCGAGGCTGGGGCCGAGGCTGAGGCTGGGGCTGGGGCCGGGGCTGAGGCTGGGGTTGAGGCTGAGGCTGAAGCTGAGGCTGAGGCCGGGGCTGGGGTTGAGGCCGGGGCTGAGGCTGAGGCTGAGGCCGAGCCTGAGGCTGAAGCTGGGGCTGAGGCCGAGGCTGAGGCCGAGGCTGAGGCCGGGGCTGAGGCCGAGGCTGGGGCTGAGGCTGGGGCTGGGGCTGAGGCCGAGGCTGAGGCTGAGGCTGAGGCCGGGGATGGGGTTGAGGCTGAGGCTGAGGCTGAGGCCGGGGCTGAGGCTGAGGCTGAGGCTGGGGCTGAGGCTGAGGCTGAGGCTGAGGCTGAGGCTGAGGCTGAGGCTGGGGCTGGGGCTGGGGCTGGGGCTGGGGCTGAGGCTGAGGCCGAGGCTGAGGCTGAGGCCGGGGCTGAGGCTGAGGCCGAGGCTGAGGCTGAGGCCGGGGATGGGGTTGAGGCTGAGGCTGAGGCTGAGGCCGAGGCTGAGGCTGAGGCCGGGGCTGAGGCTGAGGCTGGGGCTGAGGCTGAGGCTGAGGCTGAGGCTGGGGCTGGGGCTGGGGCTGGGGCTGGGGCTGAGGCTGAGGCCGAGGCTGAGGCTGAGGCCGGGGCTGAGGCTGAGGCTGAGGCTGCACGTCCTCACAGCTGAAGCCTGGAAACATCCAGAAACTAAAGGCACTGAGACCAGCTCCCACAGAGATCGAACAGACACAACCTGACATCAGCTACTGAGAAGCTGTCCAGAAGCAGCCGCCCAGACAGAAGCCTGTGTGTGGGTGCCAGATAAGCATGAAAGGGCACTAAATCTGAAACAGAGCATAGTGATTGTGTAAGGTTTCATAGCTTCTATGAAACGCTCCATTCCTGTAACCTACGAACCACAAACCTGAAGACGTCTGCTCCTGTCCTCCTCCTCCTCCTCCTCCTCCTCCTCCTCCTCTGCCTTTGTCTGCTTGTGTTTGTCTCTTTTGAGCGGAACTGAAATGATTGATCGATCGATTGGAGCCAGTAACTGACCTTCATCTGCTCTGTGTCCCTCAGCCCGGCCTCCATCCGGCAGACGGAGAGGAAACCTCCAGAGCTCAGCACGCTCAGCGACGGCTACCAGATCCGCATCTGAGCCCTGACCCTGCTCCTCCTCTCCACCTCCTCCTCTCCTCCTCCTCCTCCTCCTCCATCCTGCTTCTCTCTCCTGTCCACTAACAAGTGCAGATGCCTCAGAGACTTCCAGTCGAAGGAGAGGATGAAAGAGGAGGAGGAGAGAGGAGATGATTCACTGCAGAAGGTCAATCAGCGGAGATCTTCCTCTGCCACCTCCTCTTCCTCCTCTTCCTCCTACTGTGACACTGAGGAGAAGACGCTGCATCCAAACGGTGTGAGGAGCAGTGAGAATGCTGGAACTGACACCAGGAAGCACGACAACCACCCAGCCACCATCCAGTCCTGCTAAGATGGTTGTTTCTGTGATTGCTGTGATGATGGTCCTCCTGCAGCCTCGCTCAGATCTGAAGCCTTGAACGATGCTAAATGTGACATATCGACATGGACGCGTGTGCTTTAAGCTGTGTGCCCAGACGTCAGGTCCAACAGATCCAGGGTCTGATCTTAACGTGGTCAACTCGTCCATCCACTCTCCCTCCTAGTGAACAGAGGAAGCGACGTAACCAAAAGAAGCACAAAGACGGTTGATCTGCACTGACCAGGAGCATGGACGTAAACATGCTTCATTTCAGTGACACGTCCATAGGGTTCTAGTTTGGTCCTGGGGTTCTCCTCCCACCTCCTCCCACCTCCTCCAGCTGCAGGCTCCTGCTCCTCCTCTCCGTCCGGCAGATGTTTCCGGAGCTTTTCCTCCCAACAAACCAGCTATGCACACGCCTCGTCACCGAGCAGCTAACGGCAAAAAATGAAAATCCTAGTCTTCCAGCGCTGACTACACTGAGGAGGAGGAGGAGGAGCAGGAGGAGGAGGAGGAGGAGCTCCTCTTCCTCCATCTTCTTCCAGCCAGAGAAAAACACACCAGGATAGTTTCTAACGGAATATTTCCTGAGGTTTGCTCGTCAGGAGCCAGAAGCACACCTGCAGACTGATTCATCTCTCACCTTCATGAGGATCTGCAGCCCTGGAGCTCCTCCTGGAGCTCCTCCTGGAGCTCTCCTGCTCCTCCTGCCCCACAGACAGAGGAGCGACCTGGCAGCCCAACCACAACAACAACCAGCCGGGCGCCGTCTAACTCCTGGCTCTGCAGCAGACCTGACCCATCGTTTGCTCTCCTTTTGTTTCATTAAGTTTGTGGTTCAGCCTCTGGAATCTGTTCTGTCGATACACTTTGATCCATTGATTGTATTTTATCCTCCTGTCGCCTCTTTCTGAATGAAACGTTTCTTTGGAGAGGACTGAACGCCTGGTGGTGGTAGCGGCTCCTCTCTGATGGCCTTTGTTTCCAGAAGTGCTCAGATCTCGTTCCATTTAGAACGAAAAGAAAGCTTCTGCAGCCAGAAGCCTCCAGCCACAGCAGCTGGAGTCCTGTCAGAGATCTCCACCTGGTCCACACCATCCTGGAGCTGCAGCAGCTGGAGTCCTGTCAGAGATCTCCACCTGGTCCACACCATCCTGGAGCTGCAGCAGCTGGAGTCCTGTCAGAGATCTCCACCTGGTCCACACCATCCTGGAGCTGCAGCAGCTGGAGTCCTGTCAGAGATCTCCACCTGGTCCACACCATCCTGGAGCTGCAGCAGCTGGAGTCCTGTCAGAGATCTCCACCTGGTCCACACCATCCTGGAGCTGCAGCAGCTGGAGTCCTGTCAGAGATCTCCACCTGGTCCACACCATCCTGGAGCTGCAGGACAGGAAGAGACGAGACCTCTCAGTGCCTCTGCAGCACCAGATCCATGGCTTCACTCATGTTTTCGTGGCTTCACTCTTTTATTTATTTGTTTGTTTTGGACCCTGACGGTTGTCAGAAGGTGTTAGTGGTGCTGCTCTCTGCGTTTCTGGAGCGACAGAAACAAAGAGACAGTCAGCAATCTGTCAGAGCTCACACACTCTGAGTGTGTGTGTGTGTGTGTGTGTGTGTGTGTGTGTGTGTGTGTGTGTGTGTGATCTGAATGCCAAACCTCTGGAACAGTATTCAGCCGGCGTCTCCTCTGATCAAACAGTTTCACTGACAGAGCTGATGATTCTGAAACACTGCAGAGTCCACACACACACACACACACACACACACACACACACACACACACACACACACATACACACACACACACACACACACACACAGTGGAGCTTTCCTGCTGTTACAGTGTGTTTCTGTCTGCAGCATGTGTTGTTTTAATAAATGATCTACGTTTGTAAGTCGTGTCTCCCTCCTGCCTGGCTCTGGTCCGACCTCCAGATCTCCTAACTCCTCAGAACATCTTCAGCCTGCACTCCGTTTGTGTTTTCACAGTAAAGGGTGCACAGCTCCCGTCTTCATCTGTAGCCATCAGCACAAATGGTCTGTCCCCCCTACCCACCCACACTGACGGAAGGCCTGTGATGAGAGCTGACCATGATGACAGCTGATGCTGGCCTCAAAGGTCAGAGTTCAACCACCTAAAAGGCCCATTCATTCATTCATTCATTCATTCATTCATTCATCCTCTGATCAGTGACAGGGTTTGTTAGACCCGGATCCAGAGTTATTATCACAGTGATGCTGCTTCTATTCACTGATCGATAGCTGATCTTTGACGAGTGTTACATCACACACACACACACACACACACTGACAGGATCTGTGTGTGTGAGGGATCAACTGCAGGGCTGACGACTACAAACTCCAGGAGGAAGAGGAAGATGAAGAAGCTGATGATTATTTTATGACAGCACAGGCTGACTGAGTAATCTGCTTACCTTCTGCTGCTACTGTGTGTGTGTGTGTGTGTGTGTGTGTGTGTGTGTGTGTGTGTGTGTGTGTGTGTGTGTGGTGGAGGCAGCAGATTTATGGAAATAATCCTTCATTTCTCATTTATGCTGCATCTGAGAGATTGGAGGTTTACCTCTCTCTCTCTCTCTCTCTCTCTCTCTCTGTGTGTGTGTGTGTTGGGCATCAGACTGTGGATTTGTGTTGTCATCAGGCCACATCCTGCTCTATGAATCAGCTCCTGAGGCAAAGTCATGGAGGATGAGAGGGAGTGACAGTGAGAGAGTGAAAACCTCGATGCTCTGTTTACAATTTATCAGACACGTGAAGATGTGTCTGAGAAGATCTATGAGTGAAGGTCTATGAGTGAAGGTCTATGAGTGAAGATCTATGAGTGAAGGTCTATGAGTGAAAATCTATGAGTGAAGGTCTATGAGTGAAGATCTATGAGTGAAGGTCTATGAGTGAAGATCTATGAGAGAAGGTCTATGAGAGAAGATCAACAAAGTGAAAATAACAAAGTAACAAAGTGAAAATAAGTCATAGTCAATAATAAGTCACTAGATGAAAGAATATCTCAGGGGGGAATTTTCACTTTAGAGTTTTGCATTGAGAAGCGAGTCTACACAAGCAAATCAGACAGTTAAGATCTGTGAGTGAAGACCAATGAGTTAAAATGTAAATCTATGTGTCTGAGAGAGTGATGAATATTAAATCAATCGTTGAAATATCGAAATATCGGTTCCGTCTCCGGCTCGCTGCTGCCGCCCCCAGGCCGGGGCTGGAACTGCAGCCAGGACGCTCAAACCCAACCAAGCATCAGCTCCTCACACCTGACGGCTCAGCGGAACTTTCTAGATCAGCTCAATGTTCGAACCGCTTTATCCCCGAGGATGATTCCCCGCTATCCAGCAGAGTCCGACCGGAGGCGTGTGTGTGTGTGAGAGAGAGAGAGAGACACTTTCCCTTATATGTTCCACTCAGTCTCACAGGTCTATGAGTCTATCTTGACACATATTTAGTCATAGATCCTCACATGTAGATTCACTTGTAGATCTTTAGTCATAGTTCTCCACGTGTACTTTGACTAGCAGACTGAGCAGCTTTTCAACCTTCAGTCACAGATTTTCACATTATAGCCTTCACTCACTGGTCGTCAGATCTGCAGACTTCAGCATGTAGAAACTCAACCCTAGAGTATGACCCCCAGACTTTCCACCTCCATTTTGGCCTATAGATTTTCAGTCATAGATCTCCAACCATAGATTCTCGCTCCTAGATTTTCACTTTCAGAGTTCAGCTAATAACTTTTCAGAGATTACAAACCGAGCAGTGAGGCGTTCACTTGTAAAAACTCCTTTATTTACAGTCCATGTAAACAAGCAACTGCTTTCAAAACGTTAGAAAAATAGTTCCACAGGTTATCAGTGATAGTGAATGTGCAGTGTTTCTACTTTGATAGGGTTTCTTTTCCTCTCCGACAGTGGAAGCTCCAGCTCTGAGGAGGCTCCACCTTCATCTCTGATCACGACTGAAGGAACCTGAGCAACAGCAGCCTCGTCTGCTCCTGGTTTCACAGTGTCGTCATGTCGAGTGGTGTTCTTCATCAGCAGCACGTTAACGTCAAGTGATCACGTTCATTCCAGAAAACATCAATGATGCGTGTCCCTTTAAAACGGCTCCGTCCTGCTTTGAACATCAGTCTGATCTGATGCGGTTTGTTTTCCTTCACTTTGACCTCTGGTGATTCCAGAGTCTGTCAAACCATCTGTAAAACTATTAAAACAGACTCCTACAGTCTCAGCCGAGGCCCCCCCCCCCCCCCGTGGTGCGTTCAGGTGCGCCTGGGTCTCCCGGCGTCTCCGGCCGTCAGCGGCGGAGGCGGAAGCGGGCGAGCAGCGGGAGGTGGTCGGACGAGTGGCTGCGATTGGGCAGCCCGGCCACTTCCTCCAGCTCAGACTCACCCACCAATGAGAGGCGGCCCAGCAGCTGCAGGCCCCGCCCACTGGGAGGACAGGTAGCAGCGTCCAGTTCTACAGAGGAGAAAAGATGCAGCTTAGTAAACTGATCACAGTTCTTCATCCCAACAGATTCGTTCCTGAGGAGACGCGAGTCAAAACATCTTCAGAGTCGATACAGAAACATCACTGTTGCTGCTAGTCACTGACATAGGCCATGTGTGTGTGTGTGTGGGTGTGTGTGTGTTAGAGTGTGTGTGTGTGTGTGTGTTAGAGTGTGTGTGTAGGTGTGTGTGTGTGTGTGTGTGTGCGTGTGTGTTAGGGTGTGTGTGGGTGTGTGTGTGTTAGAGTGTGTGTGTGTGTGTGTGTAGGTGTGTGTGTGCGTGTGTGTGTGTGTACCTGGCGTGTACAGGATGTAGTCCACCGTCATGGCGGTGCGCGAGTGGCAGGTGGTGATCTCTGGTCTCCCGTCAGGCGTCAGGAGGTGC